>JAVJIF010008289.1:0-128619 GCA_038442645.1 Agave tequilana | reverse complement strand
GGGCCTGCACAAAGCAGGCTAGGTGAGTAGGGGTGCCACCGGATACGGTTTATCCGCGGATATCCGCATCTGAATCCGCCTTCAATCCGGATACGGATATCATTTTTTCACATCCGTCAATATCGTATCCGTATCCGTATCACGAAAGGTAGATGTGGATACGGATATGATAAAAGTAATATCTTATCGTATCCGATCCGATATCCGAATGTTGCGTGCTTCATAATGATATCGGTATGGAGAAGACTATTCTTCAATGGAATAAGATATTAAATTTTGATATTTTGAGTTGGTGAAAAAGTAATAGTGAAAAGTATTCGATTCTTACAAGAGCACCACATGATATTTTGAGTATTTCGACATCAATCATGTCATCCGAATCGGCATTTAGCACCGGAGGACGTGTAATCTATTGTTATAGAAGTCAAATGATAATGAATACGATGAATGTATTGATATGTACACAATAATATCATAGTATGTATCACATTTAATATTGTAGTAGATGAGAAAAAAGTAATATAAGTATTTCTGTTTAATATATCTTTAACCATGTCCATTTTTAACATATCCGATTAGTATCCGTATCCGATCCGACTAATATCCGATTTATATCTGATATCCGATTTTGACGGATACGGATATCATTTTTCCACATCCGCCAATATCCGTATCCGTATCCGTATCCGAAGGTTAGGTGCGGATATGGATATAGTAGAGGTAATATCCGATCCGTATCCGATCCGATGGCACCCCTATAGGTGAGCCCTCTCGCTTTATAACATTGATAAAATAATACTAAAAATTAAATAAAAAGTGAACACTGACCCTAACATGAAACAAATATCAGGCCCAGCGAGAGGTGCAGTCTCTCTCTTTCCTCGCCGGGTGCACCGTGTTGCAATCGTCAATAAACATTGTACACGAACCTAAATTTCAAGCTCGACAAGTGACAAGAACAGTACGAACAGCAGGGAACATATATAGATTCCCCAACACAGAAACAACTCGTACACCAAAGATTATCTAAATTTTACCATTGTTCCTCATTAGATGGTGTATAGATAACATAAAACTTACTAATTCTGATGCCAGCAAATTTAAACAAGAAATCAGTAACATGACACTGAACATCCAATCCTACAAGGTGTCTGAATACTTTCATAGATGCCTAGTGTTGGTGTGGATACTGTGGCTGGGGAGCTGCAGCATGTGGAGCTGCATAATCATACCCGCTGTAGTTGGCCAGTGAGGGTCCGCCGTAGTACTGTTGGCGGATTGTGCTGGGGCTCCGCGTACGAGCTGCACCATATGGCGCAGGGCCAGATCCATCGTAGCCACCGCCTTGGATTGGGTAATTGTAGGAATGGCGAGCAGGGGGGGTTGGTGTGGTGCGGATGGGTGATGGAATGAGGCTGCATATGATGCATTGCTGGTCTGACAGCTTTTGAAGGACGGAAGCTCGGGGCACCACCACCTGCAGCTCGTGCTCTCTTGGTCTGAGACTTGGTGGCTGCGCAGTCTTCTTCCGCTCAGCTTTGGCCTTCTCCATGTTCGTCAAACGCTTCTTTAGGCCTTCAATGCTAAATTTTGACTCGAGTTTGTAGTATTCAACACACTTGATGACGGAACGAATAGTGTTCAACTCCAGATGTCTAGACTCTTCCTGATAAAGGAAAACAAGGAATTATGGTAATGCAGAAAGAAAAAGGTATGGTGCATTAAATTTTGCAAGGTTGAATCTTTTGTTTACCTTGCCTCATCTAATAATGGACCAAATAAACATGACAACGGGTCAAAAAGAAAAAATACATCAGGACAAAACTTACAAGAGGTAAACCAAGACATTCTTGAGAACAAATAAAGCTCAGGTGTACTATAAGCTAAAAAATGTCATCAATAGGCAAGCAGTGTATAAACTACTAACATATGATGTAACTGCGGCGTCAAGAGAGAGAACATGTTGATAGAAGCCATCCTTTTAAGTACTAGGGGATTTAACGGATGCATTTATCCCCCATATGAACAACTGACATGTCAGTATCAAGAATTAACTGACATGCAGTGTGTTGATGAGGCAAAAAGACATGTTTTCTAGAAATTCTCAAGTCCTTCAGCTAAATGTAAAATGCATAAGGAACTTAAATTACTGTGTAGACTTAAAAGTAGTTCATCCAATTAAGCATATCATGTAGAAAATGTTTATCATGATAAAACCCGTTGGAAACCTAAGAGCACAACGCAAGTTATATATGCACAGGGGTGCATGTAAATTACATAATGAGGCTGTCATAGTGATGAGGACAGCACAAGAGTAGTTGTCTTTATGCCCTAGTTTATTTTGGTTAGATGTTTTCTTTTATTGTGTTTTTAGTACCACAATAGTGATATCCGGAAATCAACTTTGTAGAGCCTATAAATAGGCAGACTTCTCTTATTAGTAGACAATGACGAATTATAATTTTTCAGTTAAATTTCATGAGACTCGAGTTTATGAGATCGGGGGGAAACCTGTGGCGTAAGAGGTATGAAGCCCGTGGTGCAAGAGGTGCGAGTCCAAAATCCATCCGGTTCTTATCCCTGTTTCTTAAATCCTAATTCCTCTTTTCCATTTTCTTATCAAAACCCTAATTCCCATTTCTTGGATTTGAAGGTGAATGTGAACCTCTTGTATTACATCAATTTGGTATCAGAGCTTTGGTCCCAATCTCCTACAAATTTTTCTTTCCCTCTCCTAAAACACTAGCCTCTCCCTTAAACCCTAGATCTAGATCAAGCTCTAGATCTTTCAAAAAAAATTACACCAGTTCTTCAATTCTTCCTCTCACAAAAATCATCAAGAAAAAAAAAATCATTGTTTCTATTTCTGTTTCATCATCTCCTCCCCAAGCCCTCGTCCTTCTCTTCCGTCGCCGCCTCCACTGCAACTCCACCTCGCCCACCTTCAACCTTCTCTCATCCTCTCGCCTCCCCCATCATCCCTCCTCCATTAGACCTGCTTCTGATCAACCTTCACATCATCTTCACCATCTTTACCTTCGAAACACCAACCACATCGACAACCCCCGCCACGACTGTCGAAAACCCCCGCACCACCGCCTTCACGATACCTCGCGCCGCCACCTGCACTATCAAAAACTCCCCGCCGCGACCTCCGCCTCTTGCCGTTGTCGACGAAGCCGACCTTATCCAACACCGTCTGCGACCACGATGACGCCCGACCAAATCGCCGTCAAGAACCACTGCCTACAACTGCTCAGATTCCCCCAATCTCAAGGGGAGTTCACAGCGATCAGCCTCCTGCTCTGCCTTCCCGCCTGCACCTCACTCCATACCCTCACCACCAGCGTCAGCCACCACTCCGTCCTTGAAGATCTCCCCTCGTCACCGCCTCCTCGTCATCATCGTCGTCATCTTCTGTGTCATCTCTGCTGCCCAATTCCTCATCGTCGCCGCCACTTCGTGCTCCGCCACCAACTCAAAAAGGGCTTGAACCCTAGGTCTTGAGCAGGGGGAGAGGAGAGCAGTGGATAGATTTATATTGGATTCATGTAGGTTTGTATAAAGCTCGACCCGATCCAATAACCCGTTGATCCATCGGGTTTAAACTCGGGTCAGAGAGCCACTAACCCACCTCAAACCTGATTCTTTCACAACTGAGCCAAACCGGGATTGACTCGACCCGAGTTGAGCAACTGAGTTGACACAGTCCAAATTAACTCATTGAACCAACTTAGTCCAGCAGCAGTACAGAGCCTGTTTCAGGCCCATTTGGAGTCTGATTCGAATTTCGTCTGAAGCGTGGGCTCGTGACCAAATCCCGAAGCCACTAGAAATAATTCACAACAGTTGGATAGCAGATCTAACCACCACAAGTCCGTGTTTTGTGCCAAGACTGTTCGTGCAGCAAAAGAGTAGTGCTTCGGCCCTCGTTTCCAGCACGATTTGAGCCCAGTTTGAGGCAGTTTTCTTCCATCTCATACTAGTGCTATTCCAGGACCTTGTGCGTGATTTTCAGCTCTTCAGTGTGAGTACTTCTCCGAGGATTCTTAGAGGAGCTTTGGGTTTAGGCGTGAACGACTCACCCCTCAGGTGATATCCTAACTTGAGCTGAATTTTTAACTGTAAATTATTTGCAACTACTATTTGAATTGCGATAATCTGTTGGTTGAATTGCTATTTGCTTCTATCTAATGGTGCATCAAGTGTTTGTCACTTTTCTTTATGTAGAAGTGCATTTCTTTGTATTTAGGACTTGAACTTAAAAGGATATTCTTTTTACTTAGTGCATGCATTTTTATTTACTTAGAGCATACATTTAGCTTAGTAGAGTCTAGGATCTCCATTGCGTTTACTTGTTTGCTTGATTTTGCATTTGTAGCCATCATGACAAGTCAAAATTATAAGAACTACCTCTTAGACCAGTTACACAACCTCCGTCAGGGTCATATGTCGGTTTAGGATTACACAGCCATATTTGAGGACTTGACCCATTATAGTGACGTGAGAGCACCATTCTAAGACTATAACTAGGTATGTTTGAGGGTTTTAAGGCCAAAAATAAGGCGTGCTATGATCATTGGCTCCTATGATTTAGACACCAATGAGAAGGTCATTGATGTTGCCTTAAAGATAGACTTAACTTTTAAAATATTAGTCAATGTCAAGGCCCGGTGTTTTAAGGTGTGAGGGATATGAACATCATGATTATCAGTGCCCCTCAGAGAATCGACATGTCAGAATTGTGCCAAGTGATGATGTCGACGACTCGAAAGTTGTTGAAAATGTCCATATTCCTTCTAAGAAGGCTGGTATAATAGAAGACAAATTAGTTGGTTCGACACACCGATTATTGATGAGGACCATGCTTCTTATGAGAATACTAGTGAAGTAGCAATGTGATAGTCGAGTCTGGTACACCCTTAGATGTTGGCATCCATGCTCATGATTATTAGTAAGACTGCGCCTGAATTAGCGGGATCTTAGTGTCTCTAATCAGATCTCTAAGTATTCATGTGCCACACCTTTGATAGAGGATGATATTGAGCACGAGACAGTTGATTCTATACATCTAGTGGACCATCTGAGTCCCTTCGTGTTGTTTACGATTTTATGATCGTTTCAATTGATTTATCTTCTAGTGAGTCACCTGAGTTTCTTACCATGATCCAGCAAATGATTTCTAGTGTTTTTTTCTGGTTGTTTGGAGTTTGTATCTGAGTCCAATATACCTCCATGTGCGGAGTATATGTATGCCTTCCTAGGCAACTCAGATATATTCTTTTACCATCTTTAGGAATTATACTTAGAGTGCTTATTGCAATACATTCACATGTTGCACATATTGATGATATCACTAGGCAAATAGTAATTTGCAATGACACCTACAAATTTGTTGCATCCCATATAGTATTTTACAGGAATTTATACTTGATAATAAAGTGATGGTTATGAGTCACCCTGAGGCCGTAAGTTGCACGCTTAGCGTACAGATTTCGATAGAATTCTGAAGAGAAGTGCTTTCATTGCTTACGAGTCGAATACCCCATGGGACCCTGGTATCGGCCCAGCTTTCAGCGGAGATGATTTGTCTTCGCATTTTGCATGTATCTTGCTCGAGATACCATCAACTGCAGTCATTTTGTCACGAAAGTCGGCTCCACCTCCACCACCATGGTCTCGACGTGTGTACTAGTATTGCCACGACTACCACCTTGGCCTGATTGAGATGTCGACAAGGTCGAGTTTCTTCCACCCCAGGGGAAATAATGAGGACATCACACCAGTGCTAGTTCTTTCTATGAAAATTGATGTGTAAAAATCTTTAATTGATTTAAAAGAGGATTACGGATCAATATCTGATTACAAAGAGGGAAGGAGTGATTGATTCTTCCCTTTGTTTAATGTCGGGTTCTTCGTGTAGAGGTGGAGAGTGAGTCTTATTCTCCATTGACGATCCAGATTTGAAGCTTGTTAGATCTTCTTGCTCTCGTTGATAGCTCACTGGGTAAGGTATAAACCTTAAATAATGACTGAAATCTCAAAGAGATTGAAAGTAAACTTGTCCTCAACAAGTTGTAAAGAGTCTTCTCTTTTCTCTCAATCTTTTCTCCTCCAACTGTGTATTTTTTCTTCAGCTGTGCAGCAGCTATTTATAGAGGAACTAGGGTGTAACTGACCCCTTAAATCTCTCCATAATAAGAATTTATTCCCTATTAAGTGAAGAGGAAGTGGGTGTAATTGACCCACTTAATTGTTGATTGTTACAGCAGAAACGCGGATCTCGCATTGTAGTTAGAACGCAGAGCTCGCAGGCTCGCGTTAGTGTTAAAACTTAAAACACAAAGCTTCACAGGCTTGCATTTAAAATTGAAATGCAGCCTTGATTGAGGTCCGCGTTTGAAGAAGTAACATGATCTTCGCGTTTAATAAAGAAATGTTAAGTTTGCGTTTGGAGTTGAAACGCGACCCTTGATTGAGATCCGCGTTTGAAGTAGTAACGTGATCTTCGCATTTAATGAAGAGACGTGAAGTTTGCATTTGGGGTTCAAACGCGATCCTCGCGTTTGGTACGAGGCTCGTGTTTTGAGACTGTCTTCAGTAATTTTTAGACAGTATACAAAACCCCCTCCAAAGTTTTCGAAACCCCGTGGTAGACTGGGAAGGATTTCGGCATATTTTGGACTTCATCTTGACTTGCACCTTCGTGATTGTACTGGCAATCTCTTGAAGTGTCCTGAGCTTGATCATGTCTGAATTTTGACCTTCGTGAGTGTACTGTTGAGCTACTTGAAGCCTCAGGAAAGATTATCACAAGTATCCAAAAACACAGTCCGAGACTTTGATTTGTTTGTCGGTGTACTTTTGAACCGGTTAAATCGTCGATTTTTTTTGTCAATATACTATCAAACTTTGCAAAAGCGATAACGCACTTCTTGTGCTTGAGAGAACGCGGCTCTCATGTGAAACGCGACCATCGCGTTTTGCGACTTTTGGACGCGACTTTCATCTATGAAGATGTGGCCTTCATTTGGTTGTCGCGTTTGAAACACGATAGTCGCGTTGGAAGCTTTCATTGAGGAAGTTGAATAGAAGAGGTGTAATTTTAATCGTAGTTCTCGTTTTCATTGAGAAAATTGAGGGGATTACTGCCAAAGGTACAAGCTTTAACATGACAGTGATCAATTTTACGTGCCAGAGGTAACGATTAACTTAGCAACTGAACGTGTGATTTAACCAGATTTGATACTTCCCTTGAGGAAGTGGGTAAGAGGTAATTTTAACCAATAAGAGGTATGATTTTAACCATAGGTCTCATTTTCATCGAGAAAATTGAGGAAATTACTATCAAAGATGTGATTTTTTTTACATGACAGTGAATTGTTTTACAATTTGAGCAAATTTAACGAACTTGTTATTCTATGGGAAAGTTGACCAGTACAAAAAAAAAAAATCTTACTGCCAGAAGTGTGATTTTTAACATGCAGGGACTTATTTTGCGATTTGAGCAAATTTCGTGGACTTGTCATTCCGTAGAAGGAGATTGACAAGTAGAAGATATCTTGTTGTCATAAGTGTAATGTTTAACATGACAGGGATTTGTTCTTCGATTTGAGCAAATTTCGTGAACCCGTCATTCTGTTGAAGAGGATTGACAAGTAAAAGACGTCCTGTTAGAGTTGTATGCTTTAACATGACAGGTTTGATCTGTAATTCATTCCTTCAAAGAAATGAGCACAGCTTTTTGTAGATCTACTATTCCATGGAAGAGAATTGATAAAAGATTTTGGAGGGATTGGGAGGGATTAGGTCCCTTAGGATTTTAGCAAACCCTCGCAATCTACGGGTTTGATTTGCCTTCACCAACTACCGTTTAAGTTGGGCTAGCCATGCTATTTCCCTCAGCATATTTTTTTGGACTTAAAAGCCAATGCATTCCTCTATCCTTAGCCATCGGAGGCGTCGGCTTGTTATGACACTTGAAGTGAACAATTTTTTTAAAAAAGTACACGTACTTCCTGGGTCCATAGATAATCTCAAGAATCTCACTGCGGATTAAAGAAGTGAGTATAAACTTCATGGAGAATTTATCGGTAAATTAGCATTCCCTGTGGGATTTCTCCCGTCTCTCTCATAACCAAAAACCTAGTTCTCAGCCGACCGTCAGGCCTTAATATAAATGTGAAAACACTGAAAAGGTCCTATAAAGTGCAGTTGCATCACGAGCCTTCTTCAATGAGTTCGGTTTGCCAAGTCATCAGGTAAACTCATTCAATCAGTTTGTAGGCTAGGCTGCATCATGAGCTTTCTTCAATGAGTTCAACTTGATATGTCATCAGATAAACTTATTCTATCAGTTTGTAGGCTGCATCACGAGCCTTCTTCAATGAGTTTGACTTGATAAACCATCAGAGAAACTCATTCAATCAGTTTGCAGGCTGCAGGGACTGTTTGATTGAAATAGTCATGGCGCGAGCTACAATCCGCTGAAAGGGGAAAGAGGGGTTGGAAATATGCCACTATACCTATGGAAAAGTCAGGCTAGAAAAGCCATCCTTTTGAATCGAGAGAAAGGATCGAGAAGAAGAGTGCCTAAAGCTGTTGTCTAAGCATGTTCGACTTCAAAGTATGACCTATTCTTCCAAATTGAAATTGGAAGTAATGATGCCGATCTATATACTAGAGAAGGATGACAAGGCTAAAACCAACAAAAACCCATATACCTGTAGAAAGGTATTGAGTGATGACAAGAAGGAGATGCCATAGAAAGTTTGTCTTTAATGGTGAAATCAAAGCAATGCTGGCGGGTTTAGCAAGAATTATCAGAGGTAATCATTAACGTGATAAATCAGTTAGGGAGGAAATTTGTGATCGTCGAATGCTGGTGAGCACTTCGTCTTCATTATTTCTTCAATGTTGACATCATGCATCATGGTTTCCCCAGATTCGTTTTGGCTCGACGTCAGTAAGCTGTGTTTGCAGTTCTCTGCGGGAGCACGCTCTTCTTTAGCGCTCTCCCAAACATCTTGGATCCCAAACTCTAATCTGACCGATCAGTCAGAGTATTAATTTGACCAGAGGTATGGTGTTAACTTGAGAGTGTCGCCATTCGGATTTGTGAGGCGATAGGCTCCATTGAGTAGACCGACTCTACTACAAACAGTCCCTCCCATTTCGGCTGAAATTTGCCTTCAATCTTATGTGTCATGACCATGGGTCATCTGACAGTTAAGACAACATCGCCTTTCTTAAAAATATGTTTTTGACTTTCTTGTTGAAGGCTTTGAAAATTCGAGCTTGATAGAGCTCGATTTGTTGTTGAGTTTGCAAACGTTTATCGTCTAAAGTTTCAACTCTTGAAAGCGCAGTCGATGCTTATCCTCGTTCGTCATCTCTGTCGTTATGGCAATACACAGAGATGGAATCTGAATCTCCAGTGGCAGTACAGCTTCGCATCCATACACCAAGGAAAATGGTGTAACCTTTGTTGGGGTTCTCACCGTTGTGCGGTAGGCTCAAAGGCATTCACCTAACTTCTCGTCCCAGTCCTGTTGACTTTTTGGGACAAACTTCTTGAAAAATTTTCCAATGGTCTTATTGAAGGTTCTGCAAAAACGTTGCAGCCGGACAGCATGTCGTTGAAGACACTCTAATTCTGAACTTATTGCAGAATTTTAGAATGCTTGACTGACGAACTGGGGTCCACGAACTGGGATCCACTATCATGGGCAATTCGTTGAAGTATACCGAAGCGGTATATTACGTGATGTTTGATAAACTTTATCATGTCAGACGTCTTTACTTCCTTTAAAGGGATAGCTTCTGCCCATTTTGAGAAGTAATCAGTTATAACTAAGATAAACTGATGTCCTTTGAATGTTGGTGGGTTGATGGGTCCGATGACGTCCATTCCTCACATCTCAATTGACCATGAAAAAGACGTTGGATGAAGATGTCCTGGTGCTTGACATATGAAATCACCATGAATCTGATAAGTGTGACACTGTCTAGTGTAGGCGGTAGCGTCAGAATCTTACGCCAATAGTAACCAAGTCTTTGGAGTCAGCCCCAACTTTGGGTCCGAGTTGATGAGCCCCGCACATAATCGTGAGCTTCCCTCAGTCCATCATGTGCCTCTTTGTGTGAAAGGCAGCGGAGTAGAATTCATCATACGATCGATGATATAATGGTCGTGTGATCGCATTGTAATAGAATCGAGAAGCTTTCCTTTTGATTGCAGACGCCAAGTCAGTGAATGGTAATCGCCAATCCTTGGGTTCTGGAGTTGTTAAAGTCTCCAGAACCTCTTTAACTCGAAGGTTTCCTCTTGGAGTTTTATTGTCTTCGAGGGCGAACTTTAAGCAACACAAGTCACGCCTATGGACGAGTACTTCCTCTGCTGCTCCAGCTGGATAAGCCAGTGAAGCAGCAAGAGATACCAGCGCATCTGCATGTGCATTCTGTTGTCGAGACACATAGTTAGTGTAGAAGCTTTTGAACTCCTCAGTCATGCTAATAGTCGTGTTGTAGTAAGGTACTAAGTCTTCATGTCGGACTTCGTACTCTCCTCGGTCTTGGTTGACATGAGCTTCGAATCACCGTATGCTTCGAGATGCTTGACACCAATCTCTTCCACGAGTTGCATTCTGATTGTTAGAGCGTTACATTCCGCAACATTATTGGAACACATCTTTGTTAACTAAAATGCGTGAGGAATTACGTAGTTTTGTGGAGACACATGTACTACCCCCACTCCCGCTACGATGTTTCCTCTAGAACCCGTTCTTGAGGCGCCATCGAAGAATAACTGCCAGAGTTATCCTTCAAATGATGTTTAGGTCAAGCAAACTTCAGCGATCTTGTCTGGGAGATCTTCATAAAGTTTGGTGGATCTTAAGACTGGATGTTCAGCCATAAAATCTGCCACGGCTTGTTCCTGCACGGCTTTCTTTGGCATAAACATATCTCACATTGTGAGAGCAATATAGCCCATTTCGTCAATCAGCAGTTTAGCGACGAGGGTTTTGTCATAAGTAATCACAAAAGATTTGACTCTGTAGACGACATGAATGAGCTGGCCCACAAGATAGTATCGCATCTTCTGAATGGCGAAGACTAGAGCTGAACACTCTTTTTCGACCGGGTTGTAACAATGTTCAGCCCCGATCATAGTCTTGCTCAAGTAATAAATTGCCTGCTCATGTCCCTGGTCATTATTTTGGGCTAACAAATCTCCCAATAAATGATCCATAGCTCTAACATATATCAGGAAGGGTTTTCCTGATAATGGAGCTACAAGAACGGGCGGATGCATCAGGTATTCTTTGATTTCCTCAAACGCTTGTTGGCAAGCATTGTCCCAAGTGAATGAGACTCATTTTTTCATCAACTTGGTGAAGGGTTGGAAGCGCCTGAGAGATTTGCAATAAATCTTCGGATGTAGACCAATCGTCCTTGTAATCCTCTGAATTCTTTGAGATTTCTCGGAGGTGATGCATCTCCTGAATGGCGCGGATCTTTCCGGGTCAAAGTGGATTCCTTTCGATGTCACAACAAATCCAAGGAACTTGCCACTAGCCATCCCCAGGAAGATTTGGTTGGGTTCATCTTCAGTTGATGTTCCCACATGATTTCGAATACTTTCGATCTGCAAGATGATCACCTTTGTCGCGACTTTTTACCGCAATATCGTCTATGTAAATTCCACGGTTCTGCATATATGCTCGTGAAAGATTGTATTCATGACGCGTTGATATGCTTCCCCTGCATTCTTCAATCCGAAGGGCATTATAGTGTAGCGTACACCCCTAATAGCGTTCTGAAGGATAGATGTTTCTCATCATCGGGATACATCTTGATTAATTGTATCCAGAAATCCGTCCATAAACAGTGTTCGCAATCTAGGCCGAGTCGTATCCGACTCGGCGTGGTCCGAGATAACTCAGATGCCTGAGTCATTGAGCAGATCCGAATCGAAACCGATCCGGGCTCCGAGTCGAAACCATCGGGTTCGACTCGGATCTGCTCAATGCGCCCGTGGTTTGTCGCCTATAAACGAAAAAAGGGCGGAAAAAAACAAAAACTCACCTCTCCTCGAGGGCTCCGTCGTCGCCGACTGAGGGCTCCGTCGTCGCCATCGCTCCCATCGTCGCTCTGTCGTTGCTTCGCTGGTACTCCCTCACCCCCTCTGAGCTCTCTCTCCCCCTTGGTCTCTCTATCTTCTCTCTCTTCCCCCCTCTCTCCGTGATCATCTCCCTCTCCGTCTCTCCCTCTGTCCTTCTCCCAACTCTCTCTGTTCTTCTCTATCCCTCTCTCTCCCTCTTCTCTCTCTCCCTCTCTCTTTGTCTTCTCTCTCCCCCTCTCCTCGTTGATTTCTCTCTGTATCTCTCTGTCTTCTCTCTCTCCCCCTCTCTGTCGATCTCTCTCCCTCTCCCTCTCTCCCCCTCTGTCCCTCCCCCCTCAGTCTCTATGTCTTCTCTCTCCGTCGATCTCTCCGTCGATCTCTCTCCTTTTGTCCCTGTCCCCCTCTCTCTCTGTCTTCTCTGTCTCCCTCTCTCTCTTAGTCTCTCTGTCCTCTCTCTCCCCCTTCCTCCCTCAGTCTCTCTGTCCTCTCTCCCCATCTGTTCTCTCTCCCTCTCTCCCCCTCTGTTCCTTTCTCCCCCTCAGTCTCTCTATCTCTATTTAATTTAGTTTAAATTAGTTTAGTTTAGTTTAACTTAATTTAGTTTAATTTAATTTAATAAATTTTGTGATTTTATTTAAGTTTGGTAATTTAATAATTTTATTGAAGTTAGGTAATTAATTTAATTTAGCTTAATTTATTATAATTAGTTTAGTTTAGCTTAGTTAATTTAATTTTAGTTTAATTTAATATAGTTCTAATTTAGTTAATTTTAGTTTTAATTTAATAATTTTTTTAATTTCAGTATGGCTCCAAAATAACGCGATATTAGATGGGAACATGGTACTCCTATTTTGAGTGCTTGGTGATATGTTTTGAATATGTGATACATGAATTTTGATGTCTACATTTTTCACATTTGTCATGATTTTTTCATAATTTTTTTGGCGTTCCATGTAGTGTTTTTGCGCGTATCGTCCAAGTCCGATCCGAGTCGCCGAGACCGATCCGTCTCGATGCCAGCCGAGTCGACGGCCGAGACCGAGACTTTAAACCATAGCCACAAAAGACATCCTCTCGAGTCCGCACGTGTTGCCAATCATGACATCCATGATTGGAAAGAGGAACTCATCTTTGGGACGAGCCGTGTTTAGATCACGGAAGTCGATGCAAATTCGAATCTTCCGTTCTCGGGGACGGGAACGATGTTGGCTACCCAGTCAGCGTGTTGCTCCTCCCTGACGAAACCGGAGTCTATGAGCTTTTTAACTTTTGTTTCGATTACCACCATAATCTCTGAACGGAATTGTCGTTGCTTGACTGGTTTCACATCCTGATTAATAATGAAGGTTGAGGCGATACACGGCTACTTGTGGGTCAAGCCCACGCATGTCCTCATAGTTCCAAGCGAAGACATCTATATGCTCCTGTATGAGACATATTAGGTCTTTTTTCTCAAAGGGCGATAAGCTTTTGCTTATGAAGATGGACTTGGGATTAGCCTCGTTTCCCAGATGATTTGGATCACTTTATCCTCTGTGGGCAGTTCACGCTGTTCAAAGCATATGTCCCAAAGAGTGTTTAATTGTTTGATCAAGGGATCAGTGTCTGACTGGATCATTTCTTCAGTTTCGTCTTTGTCTTCATTTTCCAGATGACTGGTTGAAACCATGTTTACTGAAAGACTTTTGAAGATGGCACCGACGTTGACATCTGACTCCCACGATGATGTTCCTGATGAGTGGTCATGATTGACCCATTGTTCAGGTTTAGAATCCGACGAGACTGGGGTAGACACATAGCCCAACCCCTTTCTGAGTCTTATGAAAATAGTCATGGGCTTTTCCTTTTGGTACGAAAGATCGAAGTAGTGTCCGTCTTCCTTTGCCAAAGTTCAAGCCAGACCTTTTAGTAAGGTTATATCCCATCTTCTCCATTATACGATGTGAATTTCGATTGTAATGAGAGAATTGTATGAAAATCGTCCTCTGAACTCTCGCGAGTCATTGCCTCAGACTCGATTCTTTCAATAGGATTAGCTTTTAACCTTTCAAGTGCGCCATTCGCCCTTTCATGCACCATAAAAAATGATCTATTGAAGCGTGAATGATGTCAGAGCATGAATTGCAGCTACAGGATCGCTATCTACGTCAGTACTCGTATCTGACGGTACAGCATCAGAAGTTAACGCAGAAAAATAAACCAAATCTAATTCATTAAAAGATTTAGATTTGGTTTATTTTTATGCGTTAACTTCTGATGCATGAATCACTCGCCTAAATCATTGGAGATGTTGTTAAATCGAGCTTATCAATGCTCGCTACAAAAAGATTCAGTTCTCAGAGACATTCTTCTTTTGGTTCTAGCTCAGCATCAGCCTCGTTACCAGAGTCAGGATCTTCTGGTGATGAAATTTCAGCAACTTCCAGGGAGTCTTAATAGAGGAGAGTCTGTGAAGTAATTCTCTACCCCGTTGAACGGATGCTTTTTAGCAATCAACATTCTTACCTCCCCTTCTTCATTGGCATATTTCATCACTTGACGAAGCGTGGAAGGGATGAAGTTGTGATGAATCCATGGACGTCCCAGCAGCAAGTTGTAAGACGTGTCAGCATCAATGACATAACACGTCACCTCAGACTTCAAGTCCCCAATCTAGCATTTGCTTGATCTTATCCATCGGGTGCGTACCATTAACGTTGAAGCCATAGATAGTAGTCTGGGTGGCACTCAACCGATGAGTGGGAATCCCCAAGTGTTGAATGACCATGCGGGGCATAATGCTCAACGCGGATCATCGATCGACTTGAATGCGACCCACTTCAGACGGTCCAATGTACCCCGTGTAATACAAGGGTCTGTCATGTTTTCCTTTTATTTGCATGTCTTCTGGTGTGACTGTAATGCAGGGAAACTTTGAGGTCTGATGACAGTGTTATATCATCTTTCTCCTCATGCACAGCTGGAATTTAGGCTATGAAAGCCATTGAATTCGCTAGTGCCTCTCTAAGAGCTTCCCTTGTAGACTTGAAGAGTTTTAGGAGCTCATAGAAAATAATCTAGGCTGGAATGTTGGCGAGCTGAGCCAAGACATCAAAGCGGAAATAGACTCCTCTTCAGAGTCAGTGAGAGAAGCGACACCTTCCTCGGTTTCTCTAGAAGAAACACTCACCAAATTGCAATGAGATGCTCTTGCTTTGCTTTTAGACTTCTTTCTGGTCACAGGAATCCACTGCTGACTTTGGATAATGTTGGGATGAATATCTCTCAACGAGTTGGAACAGGGACAAAACCTTTCTCCTTGTGATAGAGATCGGTATTAATCACCTTTAGTTCCCCTTTCGAGATGAGAACCACTCCGGCTGGCACTGATGGGAAATTCCTGCCAAATTGAAGGGACGTCATATCAGCAGTCACCTTTTTGCTCTAGGCGGAGTTTAAGCACATCACCATCAATTAGAGCTTGGAGAACATCTTTGAAGATGTCACAGCTCTTTGTAGGGTGTCCAACCATCATGTGATACAAACAGTAGTTGGGATCATCCGTCTTGCCCACTTCTTGGGGGCGCTTCGCCTCTGGCAGCTTGAATTTGTTGCTCTTATGAAGCAACTTGAACAAGAAGATGTGCTCGTCTTTGAAGAAGTATTACTTGTTGGCTTGCACGTGTCCTTAAGTATTACTCCCTCTAGCTGGTTGAGGTTTGGCAGAAGATGTAGTCTCCGTTGCCGGAGTATTTATTTTTTTTGATTGAAAAGATTATTTTGGGATACGTCGTGTTGACTTCTCTGATCTAGGCTCTCTCTCTCTCTCTCTTTCTTCAGTATTGACTCTCGCGATGATTTATTCTGCATGTTCGTCTTGTGAGACCAGCTGCTTCCAATTGCGACATTCAGCCACTCTTATTTGAGCCAGGAGTGTTGTTTGCAAGTTGTAGCGGCAGGTTTCTACCAATATAGATTGAGTCATACTTCCAAATCTCTCCACAAAATTTTGATGGACTCTATTTTCTTCTGCTTTGCAGCAAGAAGAGTTAGCACACTTCAGTGTCATCTTCAAAGATTCGCGCCAGGAAGAGCTTCTCTAGGTCAGCTCATTTCTTGATAAAGCCAGCAGGAAGCTTCATCAACCATTCAAAGGCAACTTCTTTGAGGGTGCCGATGAATAAACGAGTCAGGATGGCATCGTTTGATACTACATTCCCTGTTTGGGATTTAAAGTAGTATATATGTTGGTTCGGAGAACCTTTACCATCGAAGGTTTGTAAGGTCGGTGCCTTAAACCTGAGAGGATAGGGAGCGGAATCCCACTCGACCGGGTATGGCCTGACCACCCCCACTTCTTGAAGATTGCCTCGATGTGCGATGGCCCTAAGCGGTTCTCGAGCTCATTCATCCTCTTAACATGGCATCCACTTCTTTTCTAATTCTCTTCCTCTTCAGATGAAGATTTAGGAATTTCATAGTTGAAGTTCTCACCATCAGTATTTTCAGAGGTGGAGCTCTCACCTTCTTTGTTTTTGCCCTTGGAGTGCTTGCTAGAAGAACCACCAGGTCTTGAACCTTTTGACCTTTTTGACTTCTCAAGTAAAAGAGTTATCTTCTTAAAGTCATTCATAGACTCTTGTTGAACTTGAAGCATCTTTAGCTGCCTTTCTGCACCTGAGATTGTTCTTCAAATTTTCTAACTAGTTCTTCGGGAGTGCTGACCATATAGGCAAAGACTCCTCCACGTAAGAGTTGGACAAATGAGACTCTGCAATAGCAAAGTGATCATCGTTCGATTCGATCCCCTTAGCCACCATATTGTGTCAATTGGAGCAATTGCTTCGGTTAAGATCCAAGTGTGTCTATAGATTCCTTCGAGCTCGATGAGTATTTCTTTCAAACTCGAGGAATATTCAGCATCCAATTCCTCATAACTGAGAGCTAACCGGTGACTTGCTTGGTGTGGCACTCGAGCCCACCATATTTGAAGTCACCTCGGGGTATTCAAAGTCAGAGGATGACTTCTTGCGAGAGCAATGCCTTTTTGCTCAGTTAGAGGTTGAAACCATTAACAACCGGTTAAAAACTGATAGCTTAATCATCTGAGCCACAGTGACAATCAGAGAGTACCGCCGAGATAAGCTGCTTGCAATGGCAGTGAGAACTGATTTGATGAACACTCCTCTTTCTGGTCAAGTAGCCACTCAGATCAGTATAATGAGCTCCTGAAGAACTAGCCTTGAACTCATGAGGGTTAGGACCCAGTTCAGATTTAAACTTAGCCATTTGTGGCTGAACGCGACTCTCGTGTTTTGAAAGTAAAACACAAAGGTCATGTTCTGGCACAGCCTTTGGCTGAACGCGACTCGCGTTTTAGGAGTGAAACGTGGGTATCACGTTTTGACGCAGAAACGCGCAGTTCGCTTCCCAATAACTGCTGCGTTTGAACGCAAGTGTCGAGTTTGAAGCAGAGATGTACAGATCACGCAGCTGAATGCAAGCATCGAGTTTGGTACATACAGTATTGTTTTCAGCTCTTGTTTGCTAACGGCGAGCTTGACGTCTTCGTCGACGATTAGAATTCGCTTGGCCCGTAGGAGTTGTTGTGAACCCCCTATAAACTGAGTTTTCTCAGTGTCAAAGTGAACCGTAAGACTTGCGTCTTGGTCACTTAGAGTAGAGATCTTCCAACCGCGAAGGCGGTTAACTCGAGTTTGTTGAGCCTCGAGAGAGAGTTGACGACAAGATTGATCTCTGTCGTTGTGTTGGTCTTGAGCTACAACACTGGTCTTGTGGGTCTCCTGAGAGACTTCATCGCAAGCTATGTCGGCTTCAAGAGAGGTTGCGTGAACCTCAGGAGAGGTCGCGCGAACCTCAAGAGAGGTCGCGCGAACCTCAAGAGGGTCGAACCGTTTGTCTTGTTGAAAAGTGTATGGTTAGCTTTCGAAGAAGCTTTTCCTTGAGAAGCCTCCAATGAGGCTAGAGAGTGAGTCTCGCTTAAGACTTTGCGGTATTTCCACATGGATTTGGGGCTAATGGAGCCTGAGGAGAGAAGTTGTTCGAACTTCTCTTGGTCGAATTCGATAACGAGCGATTCGACGATCGACCTGATCAGCTTCAAGTCAGCTTGCGCAATGGCCTTCTCGTCAGTAGAGAAAGAAAGTATTCCCCAGCGAAGTCGCCATCTTCTATTTCCCGAGAAATTGACGTGTAAAAATCTTTAATTGATTTAAAAGAGGATTACAACGGTCAATATCCGATTACAAAAGAGGGAAGGAGTGGTTGATTTTTCCCTTTATTTAATGTTGGGTTCTTCATGCGGCGGTGGAGAGCGAGTCTTATTCTCCATTGACGAGCCAGATTTAAAGCTTATTGGATCTTCTTGCTCTCATTGATAGCTCACTGAATAAGTATAAAACTTAAATAATGGCTGAAATCTCAAAGAGATTAAAAGTAAACTTGTACTCAGCAAGTTGTAAAGAGTCTTCTCTTTTCTCTCAATCTTTTCTCCTCCAACACTCTTAAGTGTTTTTTCTTCAGTTGTGCAACAGCTATTTATAGAGGATTTGGGGTGTAACTGACCCCTTAAATCTCTCCATAATTGGGATTTATTCCCCATTAAGTGAAGAAAAGTGGATGTAATTGACCTATGTTTATTACAACAGAAACGCGGATCTCGCGTTGTAGTTGGAACGCAGAGCTCATAGGCTTGCGTTGGTATTGAAACAGAGCTCACAGGCTTGCGTTTAAAATTGAAACACGATCTTGATTGACATCCGTGTTTGAAGAAATAATGTGATCTTCGCGTTTACGTTTGGGGTTGAAACGCGACCCTCGATTGAGGTACACGTTTGAAGACGTAACGCAATCTTTGCGTTTAATGAAGGAACGCGAAGTCTGTGTTGGGGTTGAAACGTGACCCTCGTGTTTGGTATAAGACTCACGTTTTGAGAATTTGTCTTCAGTAATTTTTAGACAGTCTACTACAGTTATCTTAGTTTACTTTTGGTTTAGTTTTCTTTTATTGTGGTTTTTAGTACCACATCGGTTATATCCGGGAACCGAACTATTGTAAAGCCTATAAATAGGCCCCAGACTTCTCTTATTAGTAGACAATGATGAATTATAATTTTCTAGTTAAAATTTCATGAGCCTCGAGTTCTTGAGATTAGAGTGTGAAGTCTGTGGCGTAAGCGGTATGAAGCTCGTGATGCAAAGGGTGTAAAGCCTAAAATCTATCCGGTTCTTATCTCTATTTCTTAAACTCTAATTTCTCTTTTTTATTTTCTTGTCAAAACCCTAGTTCCCAATTTCTTTGATTTGAAAGTGATTGTAATCCTCCTTATTACATCACATAGCCTATATGGGTTGTCTTGTGACTGACATCCAACATATGAACTTAATTCTTAAACTTCGATAATGGAAAGGGTTTTGTGCTCAAAAGATACTATGACCTTCACATTGAGAATTGATAGATTATTTGCAAAGTGTTGGGCTAGTGTACACCAGTTCCAAGGCAAATAAGTATTTATCTAGCAGAGGACTAATTTATCAATTGAAAATTAAGTAGCCTCAGACAAAAGCATCTACCTCATGAATGAAGAGTGTGTAAATAAACATAAGCAAGCTCTTAAAGTTGCCACACAGAAACAACATAATAGAAACAACCTTATGCTTCGATGTAACCACCAAATCAACTTTATCTAGTAGATAGACTAAAATAAATACAAATCCGGCAAGCAGAATGAACACTTAAACCTAAAAATTAACATAGCCCAACATCAGACATGAGTACACTTCGGAGTAAACTAATTGTCTCAGTGACATTCTAAAACCAAATATGAATTTTTACGGGTTTTTCCAGAAATCATGGAGAAATAGAAGTCATTCGTTGCTTTTATGAATCTGTTTTAATAGAAATAGAGTTAATTAATTGTATAATGCAGAACCCACGACAGGATATAAGCTCATACAGGATCATCAAATAAACAAACACAGAGATGAGAAATATCTAAACCAGCTATGAAATCAGAAAATTTGACAGGGTAAAGTTAAAAGCTGAGGGTTGACATACAATTGCAGCAGCTGAATGATTCCCATTCTTTGCTATCAAATGTGCTTTCCTTTTCGAGCTGTGGAGGATGTTCTTGAGTAGAGCAGCAGGAGCAAACTTTTCAGTTAAACCAGACTCACAAGCAAAACATACAGCTTCGAGCTCCTTCCAGTCTTCACCAACTCATCAATAATATCTGCAAGAGATCACATAAAGCTTAAAGTAAAATTTATAAAATCAGCATCTGTAGAACCAATAAGAGAGCATATAAAAAATTAATCAAAGCTAAATATCTAGTAGAAGTATATATAACAAAGCAAAAGAACATTGATCCCACTGATAGATGCATTTTCTCCTAAATGCATTTCCTCCATGTAAGGGATCTTCTATCTTTTTCTTTTTTCTAATTTTGGTCTCCTTCCTCTCCCAGTCACTGCTTTCCATCACAAAATAGAGGTCAGTGCAAATCCTCTCTAAGGAAAAACAGAGTACCGAACTAAAGCCTCCTCCATTTCCTGTTTGATACCTATATTTGCCCTGACCTCTCTCCCAGTCCAGAGAAATGAATATTCTTATTTCTTTACCCTGATTGGCAACCTCAAATTCTATGATACAACACTTTGGGTTAGGGGGAAAGGGAAAAAAAATCATCTCCTGCCGGATTCAACCTTCAGTTGTCTCCATTGAAGCTCCGGGGAGTCTATCTCCAACCTCGGACGCCTACAGACAACTTCACAGGAAATCAGTCTCTTGGTTCTGTCACAGGCCTTCTCCACGTTCCGCCACTGATTCAATGTTCCTAAATACTGGTTTTGGAGGAAGAAAAAACCTCTACAGCATACAGAAGAAGTGGAAGTTCTTTCCAATTCAAAAACAGAAGCAAAAAAGGAGTAAAACAGTCGTTAAGAAAATACTTAGTAATAACTTAATGAGGTTTGTAACATCAGGAACTTTATTGCCCTATTGATATAAAAAGGGACTAGTTTAAACATTTGGGCAGAATTGGAGATAGAAATTGAGAATGATTTTCACTGTGTGAATAATGTTTCACCCATTTGGCCTGCCTAAATTGAAAACAGGATCATAAAAAAATTAACCAAGGATCATATGGACAATCCCAACAACACTTAATTAGGGTCCCAAGTCAGAAAAGGCACAAAGTAATAAAATAATACCTATAAGATTAGATCAACCAAGTTATTCCAAAAATGCCCTCTCAACTGTATATTATAAGTAGCATGCAATTGTAGAAGCTAGGTATAATTTAACAAATTTTACTATTCCACTAGAAAATAACCTTTCGGATTCTTATCATGCTAACTTAAGATTCAGAGGGATTTTTATCAGATGAAATACCCCAAGTCCCCAACTCTCCAAACAGATTCTCTGGCAGGGAGATTTCGCATGCTTAGGCCAAAGGTGCCCTTCTGCCTAAATCCATCTCAGCTTGGTCCCCTTGACCTGGCCAGTTCCTTTTTTTTCCCAAACAGTTCTGTTTATAACTTCTTCCTCATTTCCCCAGAAAAAAAAAACAATTATTTATCCTTGTAACCTATTTCTTGTTTATTGTACATGATTAGATATTTTATTGGAATCAAATGTCATTTTAACATTATACTAAATTTCACCTCAGAGAGAATGCTGCTAAGCCTAAATATCCTAATCTGAAATTTACTTAATACCTGAAAAAAAAAAGAAGGGAAATTACCAACAGTTCTCATTTAAAACTATGGTCAGGGCTTGCAACTATTCCTTGATTATTTCTCCTTCATAATGCTAATTGCATAAAGCCCCGTGAGCTACAGTAGTGCAGTAATAGTAATAGTAGACATGTTAAAGTAGAGAAACAATACCCCCCTTGTAGTGCAAGATGATAATAAGGTTGCCAATTACCCCTCACTGTAGCACCCATAGACCCTTATTATGGGTTAGATTGGCTAATTAGCCCCCTCTCCAGGGGTTACATGGGCTTAATCTCATAGTTTAGGGTATTTATATCCAATTCACCTTTATTACCAATAGAAGAGATGATTTATATTTCTATGAATTTATTATGGTGCTGTCCATGTTCTCAAAGATGTGCTGAGTAGTTAACTAGGCACATACTTGGGCAGCAGTCTCACTTGGATGAATAAAGAGGCAAAAGAAGAAAAAAAGAGAGAGAAATGAAAACGAAGAGAGGTAGGATCAGCTAAAATTACATCGTCGTGGATGGATGCCTGTTGTTGTTCACTGATGCTGCACTGGTAATCTTAGTGCCTATTCCCTGCTTCTTGTTGCTCTGTTTAACCTTTAGTTTAGAAAATAAGATAGGAAGGTAATCAGGTGGGTCTAAATGCAGGCTTTATGAACTTGAACCAAACCCAACAAGTTCTATACTTAAGTTCAAATGTGGATTTGGTAAAACTTGATTATGGTTTCAGGTATGGAATAGGTCTGTATTTTTAGTTCAAGTCTGAGTTGAATATGACTTGATTTTGAGCCTGAGTTTGGAGCAAGTCTGAGTGTTTAAATGCGTTCTGTTTCTAAAATTTGACCCAAAAAAAACTCAAATTTACTCAATTCAACATCTCATTGGATTGTTTGTTAATCAAATCTAGTAATGAAAGTTTGACACAATGACTTGTTCTTGAGGGCTTTTCTCTATATCCGTATAGCCTTATTAATGTGGGGGTTCAACAGAAGATGGTGGCGGCCAGTGCCGGGAGCGGTGGTGGGATGTGATAGATTACACCTAGGTACATTCTCCTTCCACTTCCCCACTCCCTCCTGTCTTTTCTCTTCTTTTATGTTTATTTTTTTCCTTTCCCTTTTTGTTTTATAGCAAGGGCCTAAAGTTCTATGCAGCATTAAACCTTTGTTTCAGATTTTGAAGAATTTAACTTAGATTTATGCATATTCCTTTTAGTATCTGTTAACTGATTGTTTTCTAAAGTATCTATCAGTAATCGGCAAGAGCTGATTCTGGGCATCATTTTGGCTCAATAAGAAACAGCCAAAGCATATTTGGTATCGGTTTCAGGTGAGATCAGAAACCTTTCTTTGTAGGTACTTTAATTGGGTTTGAAAATCATGTGAAATGAATCTAAATAAATGAGTTGCAAAGAAGTCATTATTCAGGAAAACCTTAAATTGTCAGCAAGTTGGTCCTGCTGCAATGGTAATCCAGAATAGGCTGAGGATAAATCACGCACAAGGTTTAAATTACTGGGTCTAGTGTGAAATTTGAACTCAAGCTGGAAGGTGCAAAATGATACAAGGTGCAGTTTCCTAGAGATGGCAAACGAGTGATCCAAAGAGCTAACCTTGAACTGTTGGAAAAGATATCACTGTTATACTTCACCAGTAATGAATTTATGACCTGGTTATTTGGGGTTGGGGCAATGAATTCATCACACAATTGTAAACATGGATTGAGATTCTGGTTCCAATATCAAACTCGACTTCAAACAAAATGAAAAATTGATGGTCTCAAATGCAACTCTGTTTGTGCTGAGAAGTCGAGAATTTCTAATAAAAATTTTGAATTTTCAAAATTACAAGAAAAATGAAAAAAAAAAATGAAAATGACGCATAAAATAAGAAACATAATAGAACGGAAATAAATAGAATGAATTAAAAAGAAAACATGAACCTTCCTTTTTTGTGTAGAATTAATTTATTTGCCTTATGTGAAGGTGGGTTGTTGGAATCCAACCAAAACAAAATAGGTAAATGCCGCATAACAAACTTCAAAACCACACATCAACCATAAAATGAATGGAGCTTTAACACGACAAGACATTGACTAAAAAGATAGCTTAATATTGAGAAGTAAAAACTTGTCACATTCTCCATCTAATCATCCTTGAAATCTGTGAACTTAACTCTCTCAAAAGCCTCTCCTCTTCCTCTTTGATCTTCCATTTCCACCAACTATACAACAAACCACTTCTTTTGTCCGCTTGACTCCTCCTTCTTTCATCTCCAACAAAAGGTGTCAAATAACCCTTTCTGTGCTAAGTTTATGGGGCCTTATGGCTGATATAGTTGGATCCCACACAATCCTATAACCACAATTGAGTCCTGACTTTGCTTGAGTGGTTCCCATGCTATGGCATCCATCCTTTAGTGAGAATTTGTTATGCTTTTAATCCTAAATTTTAAGGACACATCCGTTGCTTACACTGCACCATAAGACCCAAGAGAAGAATTATTATAGCACTCTTAAATGAAGCTTATACAAGTTTTATCCTAGTTCCCAGAGCACCCTGATATACTTCAACATTTCACATCCTTCTACATACAAAGCATTCTAGAGGAGAACACAACAAATAATAACAAAGAAAGAAGCATTTATCTAACAAATTGAAAGATGGTGTACCTGTCATTTTCTCCCCAAATCCCAGGCCCGCAGCAAGCTTGGCCATCTCCTTCCTTGACGCATGCTCCACCACCAACTTCCTCAGCTCCTCCTCCTCGAACTTCAACCTCAACTGGAAAGCCACCACCATCTGGAGAAATATCTGTGCCTCCGCTCCTCCCATCTCCCCACCTCCTTCCCCTTCCCCTTTAGCTTCTCCTTCTCCCTTCCCGCCAATCCTCTTCCTCCATTCCGCCGCAACCTCCACCGCCCTCTCCCTAATCTTCTCCGAGACATCCGGCCCTTTCCTCCCCTCCGGATCAAACAGAGCCCTAAGCAGCATTCCAATTGCCCAGCACCGGTCTCCGCCGCTCTCAACACTCTCCCCCTGATTCAAGAAATCGTCAACAGCATCGACAACCAACCTACAAGCATCCACCGACTCCGCTATCGCGTCGGTGATCTCCTTCCTCAGCACGCCGAGATCCTTCCGGTGAGCGATCATAAACCGCCAGAGGTTGCTAGAGTCCATTCTCCTGCAATACCAGCGCAAGAACTCGCCTTTTGACGACGGGGCCTTGTGTTCGGGGTCCTCCATCTCCTTAATGGCGGACTCCTTCTTGGATTCAATGGAGGCGGCGGCGGCCGACTCGCGGTCGGGGATCGCTGTCTCGCGAAGGTCGAGGTTGCCGATGGTCTCCTCGGTTTGCGAGTCCAAAGATTGGATCTTGGAGTCCAGGGCTTCGGAGCGGTCGGCCAGGGTTTTGGAGAGAGAGGCGAAGTGATCGGAGAGGGCCTTCCACTGGCGGGTGCAGGCGTTGATTAGGGTTTTCTCAGACTCGAGGTCGTCGAATGTTTTCTGGATTCGGTCGGCGGGGGTCAGGGTTTCGGTCGCCATGGCTGAAGGCGGTAAGAGGAAGAGAAAGAAAGGGAACGGGGAAAACCCTAGAAGTGGAGGAAAGTGAAGTAGAGAGGGAGGGATGACAAGGTTCAGATGAAAGAGATTTGGGTTTTGGGCCAAAGCTTGGCTCGTTTTGTTTGGGTTTTTAGTTCGAAGACTTGTCTTCGTTCCCGGGCATTCCGTGCGACAATGCACGGGCTTCAAAGAAGAAATGGATCATTTCGCTGAAGAAGAGATGCAGGGCTTGTCTGGTTGCAAGGAAGTGGGTGGAAGTAAGGAAATTGGGAAGTGAAATTGGGAAGTGAATAATGTACTTCCCAATCTATCCAAACACCGGAAAAGAAAAATATGAAAACCCATTTTCTTTTTCTCTTTTCTCTTTTACACAACTATTTCCTTACTTCCAGAGTGCTACAGTTAATTTCGTGGTCATATAAATCTCATTTGTAATAAGTTGTTGCATAAAACAGTTAATTTTTTGATCGTGTAAATTTCACTTACATTCTAATTACAGTCTATTTTTTATTTTTCTTAATTAATTTTTATTTTAATATTATATTACGGTCAACTTTGTGGTCAACCTTTTCACTTCAACTTCCACATTACCATCCAAACATCAGAAAAGACATAACATTTTTCAAACCACACTTCCTAACAATATCCAAACACCGGAAAACTTATTAAAACTAATTCTCAAGTTCCAAAGGGAACTATTGCCACTTCCTCACTCTCTCACTTCCACCCTTAACCAAACAGGCCCGTAATCTGTGAGTCTTCTTATTTAAAATTTTGAAAAAGAAACTCTGCTAAGAGGAGAGCCCAAATTTGACATACAAAAAGGCTCGCAGTAGAGATTTTAAATTTATTTTATTAAAGAAATCACTAACTATTTAGCCAGAGCATTATTGATTGTTTATTTCTCAAAAATTTTGCTTTTTTTTTAAACAAAAGGTTGATACTTGACATGATAAGAGAGGCGGACTCCCTCTCTCATTTATTTAGTATTATAGAATAAATGCATGAATAAATTCCTTTTTTAGGTTTATCATTAAATATGGGTAAAAAATTGACTCAAATCTTTAGTAGTATAACTACAATTCTTTTGATTCGAATTCTAATTTAATTGCGACCCATGTTCGTGTCACGTCCTAGCCGAATCTTTCCGTTCATTTATAAACTATTAACAAATCTTGAAATCTAGTCGTACATTTATATCCTCAATTAAAAAAAATTAATTAAAAAATAGCATTTACAAATGAGAATCAATAATTCAAATTATGTATCCCTCTTCATAATTACATATTTAAAATTCTCACTGTAATTAATCTCTCTTTCGCGCGGACACACATCCATATGCCAAAAATGAAAGTGAAATAAAAAAATAATACAATACCCAAAAAACTAGCTAAAACATTTACATTATTGTTTAAGAAAAGTTTAAATTAATAAAAAACTTTTGTAAATACATAAAATAGTGGATGACCACCATACCTTTTCACATTCTTCCTTATAAATGCATGTTATGAGTGCATGAGCTAGTGGGTGACATCTTCACTAAATACATATTGTGAATGCATGAGATAGTGGATGCTCACCGAAACTGATATACTCGATACCAATTATTGCGTGCATAATTCAGGATATCATACTTACTATGATACAAATAGTTGAGAGATACGAGATCCCCGCCGACGTCCTCAAGAACACCATGAGATCGATTACCTCGAGCACGCAAGATGAATATTAAAAGATATAAGAAGAAGAATACATAATTTAACGTGGTTCGGCCCAAAATTGACCTATGTCCACGATGAGAGAGCTTGAGAGAGCTTTATTAATAAATTTGATAGAAAGAGTTCTAACCTTTCTCTTGATGACACAAGAGTATTCTGTTAACCCAAAAGTTACAATCTCCGGGTTGTGTGTTTTGATGATAACAAAACATATAAAGTTATTTGGTACTAATCAAAGTTCAAGAGTGTATTTCAGGGTTCGATAAGATGAAACAGGTTCTTCCTTAAAGGAAGGTGTTGATGGCTCTAGGGTACTCAAGTACAGGATCTTTGCTCAAACTCAAAACGACGCTCAACATCACTATTAGAGAAGCCCACTTGAAGACTCATGTAGCTGATAGAAACTAGTTTGTTAAAGAGTAGAATATATTTTCGAAGCTCAAAAATACACACACAAAAATACACGTTTTTCTAAAGTATGGTTTTGGTCTTTTGATTCTCAAAATTTCTAAAATATTTTTTGTTAAAGTTTAGAACTTATATCTAGTAGCTATGTACGTTTCCTATCTCTCAAAATCCAAACAAAAATATTTCAAAATTTTATGTATCTTCAAAAAGAGTTTTAAAATCTGTTTTGGCCTAGGTCGGTCGACCGGGCGGTCGACCGTCCCTATTACAGGCCAGAACGGTCGACCGCGACCGGAGTTCTGATAATTGGGGGTGTGCACGTTGTGCACATTCCCGGTCGACCGGGTGGTCGACCAGTCCCCTCTTGCGATCAACCGACTGTAACCAGCCTACTCTCTATTTGTTACGGTCGACCGAGCTGTCGACCGAAGCCCAACAGTCAAGTTTTTTAAAATGGGCCGGTCGACTGGTCGGTCGACCGTACGTCTACCAGATTGCAGAAACGACTCTTTTATTTAAAACTATTTTTAAAACATGTTTAATTCTAAAACGTGGAAAGTTAATTTTGAGGGTCAATTTCTTCCTCTTTTATCTTGGTAAAACTATACTATGTTACTCTTCCTAAAACCTATATAAAGGGGTCATTAGGGTTGAGTTTATCATAACAACAATAACAATTCTATTTAAAAATTAAGTTTTGGGTTTTCAAGAGAAACAGCTTTCAAGTTTCAGTTTTGTGCTTTTATTTTTAAAAATCTACTTCAAGTTTTTGGTTCTCAAAATCTCTCTTCTGATTTTACTCTCACTTACAAATTCTTGAGCTTCAAATTTTTATTTTATTCTATAGGGTTTTGTAAGAGAGTTTTCAAGAGAGAGTTGTGGTCTTTTGATCACCCAGAGATTGTTCCATTGTTGTTACGCTACCTCTGGACTAGAGGAGTGTATTGGGGAGTTGTGTACTCTATGCGATTGTAATCCCTTGGAGGAAGGTTCTATAATTGATTGGGAAATCCTTCACGGTGGTGAAGGCGGGGACGTATAGCAGTGGCTCGAACCTCGAAACAAATCTTCTTGTTTGCGATTGCTTTCTTGTCTCTACTTATTTGCTTTATATTCATTTATTATTGTCGATCTATACTCATCACAACAAGATAGCAATTAAGCACCTCAAACTCTTATCTAGAGGAATCACGAGGAGAAGTTCAGAGCCCTTTTCACGGGGAATTCGACTTCAACTCTTGTTTTGAGCGATCGGTTGCATCATCTCATTTTATATTGCATTGAATTTTTAATTGATTAGCATTACACCTATTCACCCCCTCTAGGTGTTATTTCATATTCACCTTCCCTTTGAATCTATGCTAGATTACAAGAGTATACCTTCTCTCTATGCACCTTCACTTTGCTCCATCTTTCTTGGCTTTTTAGTGTTTTATTGCTTTTTAGGGCCTTACATTATTATTCACCACAACTTTCTTCTGCTCTAATTTACAATGTTGGGTTACAACCTTTATTTATAAGATTTTACAATACAACTCCTATTTAGACTATAAGATGATCTTGGTCATTGGATGCTTGAAGAATCTTGATTAATCCTATTAGGAGTTGATCTTCTTGATCTATAAGGATTCTAAATCTTTTAATCTTTAGAAACAAATCTTCATTGAATAAGAATTGAATCCTATTCATACTCCTTCTGAAAAGAAAACTCGCAATCGCCTGAAAAGGAAACTACTCCACCTTGATTTGCTTCTTCTGTTTCAAGCCATCGTCTTCTCCAACTCAATTGGATTTTCTTGGACCATCATCTCCTCTTGAAAAATAAGATAAAATCCTAACAGCCTCTCCATCTTCCTCCTTATAATCTATGCTCTACAAGCCTATAAATAGAGGCTACAAAGAAGAATGAAATATATACAAGTTTGAGAATAATTTCTCTTGGCTTTCTCCTCTATTTCTCTAAACTTTTTTAGTTCATAATACGTTATTAGCACGATAATCTAAGAAATGGAGGATCAAGAGAGGATCAAGCTAAGGTGCTTGCGTGATTGTGGATCTCGATCTTGGTTTACCTATTGTTCCCCTAATTTCTTATTTATTTGATTCAAATCATTCAATTGTTTTACTAATATTTGAATGTGCAGACATGATTTAAAGTTTATAGTGCTCTAGTCATGCTTGTCTCTAACTTGTAAGGTCTATATCATGGTTTCAAATACCATTTGTTTCCAATATATGTCTAATATTTTTTTCATGAAAGATTAATGTTTTTTTGGTTCTTATATGAACCTGAAGTTCATAACTTTAAAATTTGAACCTGAAGTTCACAACTTAGAGAGTTAAATCTGAAGTTCTAAACTGAGACATAATTTTAGAGTTTGAAGCTCTAAATTCATAGAATTCGAACTTGTAGTTTCGAGCATATTATTATACATATATTCTTCTATTTTCATTTCTTATTTGATTATCTGAGAATTGATTCTAAATTCAAAATTATTACCACTTTTTATGCATCTAATATGCTCCTACAACAGCAATACATGAAAGGAGATTTAAGAAATATTCGCAGCTGACTCACGCCTTCTAGTTGCTGAAGAAAATAATGAGCTTTTGATGAAAATCATCAATCTCATCCAATTGGATCAAATTATTCTCTGAAGTGAGTGCGAGTACATCATTTTCTAAAGCAATTATTTCATTTCCTGAAGCGAAAATAAGCAATTTTGGGCATGGTCGTGATCGATTTACTTCTTGTTGCGCACTGGGCAACAACCAACTAGGAATCCACCAATAGAAATGATGTAGCAGAGAAGTACCCACACGATCAAGAACAAAGAAACAAGAGAGAAAGTAAACACAATATTTAACGAGGTTTGACAATTTGCCTACATCCTCGTGGCAAGGGAGAGAGATTTTATTGATTCAACAATCAATTCAGCTTGTTCCTTGCATCAAGGAATTTCTAAGAGGATTTTCAGAGGGATACAAGAGGGATACAATTCATGAGGGCTCTAACCCATATTTATAACCAGAGAGCCTCAGGGATTTAGAAACCCCCAATTAGTTTCGACCCCAAAACATAAAAGGAGTCCGAATTCTGAAAGGAGACAGAACGCGTCTGTCGGTCGACCGGTCCGGTCAACCGATCGACCGTCGACCAACCGAGACCAATTGCCTTTCAGTCGGTCGACCGTGGCAAGCGTCGACCGTTTACTTGCCACGGTCGACCGCTTACTTGCCACGGTCGCCCGGGCCATACCTGTGCATGTTGTGCACACTGGTCGACCAGGCTCTGTCCGGCCTGCAACAAGTTTCGTTCTCGCTCCTTTTGGCTTCCGATTTCTGTGCTATTTTCCTGATGAGTTTAAAAAACTCTTCCAATGTATTTTTATCTCCTCTATCTCTTCTCTTCCCACAATTCTCTACCTTGGTGAAGATTTTTCAAATCTGAGCCGAACTCCAACGAACACCTAACGAAATCGATACGCGATCTTGGCGAAATCGACACACGATCACGGCGAGCGCTCCAAATGAAATTGACACACAATCTTGGCGAAATCGACTCACGATCTCGACTTGGCCAACAGATGAAATTGGTTACTTCAAATAAATCGTCAGCACACGTACAATTAATGTTCACTAATCTCACAAGATCCAAATTGAGTTTGTCGTCGCCACTTACAACTCTCACCAAACTCTAATATCAATTGTAAGCTTCTAACTTTAGCTCAGCTATCCAAACGGAATCCACCATACATGGCTTCCCATCACTCCACCCGAAGAGAAATACCATATGAGACGACCAATGTGTCTCTAACTCAGCAACTTAATGGATCTCTCTTCCAAATGATCTCAAAAAGAACCCATCATGAACCAACACTGACACTCAAACTGACTGGCTCTCTCCAGTCCATATGTCTTCAAGACGGTCTAATCAAATCTAAATAGAGCACACCATACACCATTATCGGCTTCAACAAACTGGATACACACTCTCCTTTATGCAAGCTCAACCATCTTCTCACCAGAAGATCATCTGTTCATCGAGATCACAATACTTCACCTCTACGTGAATTTCAACTCTTCACCTCTACGTGAATTCCAACTCTTCACCTCTACGTGAAGTCAACTTCTCAAGAACCCAAATACACCAAATAGTTTCATACGGGTTACATCACCAAATGGTTGTGCCTTTACGGTTGCCTACGTACCTTGCTCAAGAGATCAAGCCAACCGTAGTTCATTAGAAATGAGCTCCACCGACCTCAAGCACCTGTGACTGAATCTTCAGCAACGAACCGATCTGGCTGAGTCATATGAACCTCCTTACTACCGTCATGGAGAACAACGGCCTTCAACTTGATTTTGTCGCGGTAATAAACTTGAGATTCATGGTTCTTCACCCACTTTCGTGGTTTTATCTCAGTTCCAATGGCTGCAAACAATTCGACATTCTCATCAATGTCTTCAACCTGTTCAGCATCAAAACTGGCTACATGATCTCCACCTGGTGTCACATTTGGTGAAATTCTCACTGATGCTGACCCAACTGGAGGTGGTGGAGTAGCATCAACCTCCACCAGCTGCGATACTTCCTTGGTCTTCGTCATCTCTACCTGCTGAGAGACGGTAGACTTCAACACTGGAGTCTTATCAAATGTGACATGCTGACTCAACACGATCTTCTTGTTTTCGGGGTCCCACAACCTGTAGCCTTTCATATTTCTTTTGACACCCAAAAAAACAAACTTCCTTTCTCGCGGATTCACCTTACCATCTTTGGCACTAAAGTAGGCCGGACTTCCAGATTCCCGTAGCAAATCATGATCTAGAGCAGCTTTCCCAAACCAAACTTTTAGAGGAGTTTTATCTTCTATCGCAATCGATGACAATCCATCTTTGAGATAGCTAACATACACAATCGCCTCAGCCCAAAATGATTTGTCAAATTGTGCATTAGACAACAAATACTGAATCTTCTCCAGCAAGAAACAGTTTATCTCCTTAGCCAACCCATGTACTCCATCTATAAAGTGAGTACCAATAACAGTGTTCTGGCCAAATACAGGAATTGGTTCTTGTATCTTTCAACATTACCAATTTGTGGCTCCTTGATCTTCCTACCAGTCTATTTTTCCATCATATCCTTCCACTTCACCAGTATACATAGGGCTTCAAATCTTTGTCTCATGGGATACATCCAACAATGCCTAGATAAATCATCAATAAAAGTGACAAATTACCTATGACCTCCAAACGATGCAGTCTTAGTAGGTCCCCAAATACTTACGTGAACACTATCAAGAAGAACTTTTGATTGGTGAGTAGTGGTGTTGATTTCACCTTCTTCTTATCCAGAACGTCGTGTTCACCCAATTTCAAGTTGCAGGTAGATGCACCTTCCAATGATCCCTTCTTAGCTGGATCTTGCAAAGATTTTTCTCCTCCGTGTCCGAGCCTCATCTGCCAGACCTGAAGAAATAGAAGTCTCCACCTGACCTGTAACTATACTACCCTTTAAGTAGTAGAGATTGTTCCGGCGGACGCTCTTCATAACCACCATTGAGCCTTTGGTCGTCTATGGATACCACAAAACCCAATGTTTTCAAAGCACCAACTGAGATAAGATTCCTTTTGAATTGAGGTACATACCTCACTTCCTTCAATTCTCGTACTATCCTATCAAACATCTTGACACGGACTGTACCTATCCCTTTCATATTACACGGATGATCATCACCCTTGACAATGAAACATCCATCTAGCTTCTCAATGCCAGAAAACCAGTCCTATTCAGGCACACATGACAGATAGTTCTTGTATCTAAGATCCACTCAGAATTATTTGTGTAACCAACAGTAGGAGTAGTAATAGAGAAAGAGAATACCAATAAGTCTGAGTCTGATCCATCCGCCTATGAAGTACTGGCGTGAGTACTGACCACCTATGCAAGATTTGCCTCGGTTTTTGACTCCTTCTTACCTTTGGCCTTCGGACAATCAATCTTCCAGTGCCCTATCTCCTTGCATAAGGAGATTGATTCTTCTTCAGATCTCTGAAACCTGCTCTGGACTTTGATCTTTCAGATCACATCTGCCCTTCCGATTGGAACTCCTGCCTCTTACCGTCGATGCCTCTACGTTGTACTTTCAGAAGAAGACAATCTGTTCTGCTTCCTTACTTCATAATTCACAAGAGCAGCAGACACCTCATTGTAGTTAAGTGATTGTCTTTTGTTGATCAAGGTAAGAGTAAAGGTCTCATATTCTTCTTCCAGAAGAGAATTCAATAGAATGACTGCCTTATCCTCTTCATCGATCTTCACATCCACATTAACTAGGTCTGTAAGAAGCTTTGTATAGCTATTCATGTGTTCGTCAATGGAGCATCCTCTCTTCTTCTGAAAATGATAAAGCCTTCTCTTCAACTGCAATCGTGATTTGATACTTTTCATCAGATACTTTTTCGCTAGGATCTCTCACAGGTGCCTTGCAGATGTTTCATGCAACACATGATACTTGATGTCTTGAGTCAAGTAAGACTTGATCAAGCCACACGCTGTTCAGTTCATCTTGTCCTAATCTTCTTCAGTAGTAGTCTCACGCTTTTTCTCCAATCGTAGAGTGTCTTCGAGGTTTGATGCCGTCAATGCATCTATCACCTCACATCTCCACATACCGAAGTTCTTGCCGTCGAACTTCATGACATCAATCCTCAGAGGATGTGGATTCACAGATTTCACCGTAGTTGTATTATCTCCAGCCATCTTTTTAATTGATTCCTCAAATAATATAGAAAACAAACAGAGTTAGATCAAACAAACTAGATAAAGATAGGATCTTTACCTCAAAGTGAAACCCTCGAAGAATTTCCAAAGCAATCTACTCCTCCAAATTTGATTCCTCGAGCAGTCCAAACGCTGTTTTGAGATTGACACACGATCTCCACCAAACAGCCACTGATGCCCTTGGAATCAACACACGATCCCACGATGAACCTGGGATGCTCTGATACCACTTGTTGCGTGTGGGGCAACAGCCAACTAGGAATCCACCAATAGAGATAGATGCAGCGGAGAAGTACCCACCCGATTAAGAACAAAGAAACAAGAGAGAAAGCAAACATAATGTTTAACGGGGTTTGACAATTTGCCTACATCTTTGGGGCAAGGGGGAGAGAGATTTTATTGATTCAATAATCAATTACAACTTGTTCCTTGCTTCAAGAAATTTCTAAGAGGATTTTCAGAGGGATACAATTCATGAGGGTTCTAACCCTTATTTATAGCTAGAGAGTCCCAGGGATTTAGGAAACCCCAATTGGATTTGACCCCAAAATAGAAAAGGAGTCCAAATCCTGAAAGGAGAAAAGAAGGCGTCTGTCAGTCGACCGGGACCAACTGAGAGTAATTGTCTTTCAGTTGGTCAACAGCATCTGCTTACTTGCCACGGTCGACTGAACGGTCGACCGGCTATGCCTCTGCACGTCGTGCACACCGCTCGACCGAGCGGTCGACTGGGCTCAGTCCTGGCCTGCTACAAGTTTCGTTCTCGCTCCTTTTGACTTTCGATTTCTGTGCTATTTTCCTGATAAGTTTAAAAAACTCTTCCACTGTCTTTTTATCTCCTCTATCTCCTCTCTCCCTACACTTCTAAAACTGAGGTAGTCATAATCATGGTTCAAACAAGAGAGTCACATCCTACCACCTGAAGTGGATCAACAATGGTGGTGAACCCGAAAAATTATATTTTTGACTTTGTAAATATTGATTTAGTTTTGTTCAAATCAAATGGCATGGTTTGAATAGAATTTCATGAGAAATATCTAATATAAGAGTAAATTTTTGAAGTTGATCTTCATTGCTACTAGGCCCGTTGTATAAATCTAAACTATTGTGTTTCTTTCATAGTATCTAGAAGATACATGTAATTTACGAGTTAGTTATCTGGATGGTTTTAAGAGAACCAAACAATGTCTTAACATTTGATCCTTAAAAAATCTTATTATCTAGATTTTCATATTATGATTATGATCATCAACTTGACATTGGATTCTTAAAAAAGAATTTTTAAAACAAGTTTCATTATTGTTTTAAATTTTATTAAATAAAATTCATGTTTAGTCAAATCTGATGTATCATTATGGATAGAATTTATGGGTTGCGAATTTTTTTATTCTTTATTTTAGATATATGGACATCATGCACTTTTTGGGAGGTTATTAGATTTCAATATAAAAAAAGATTCATTTATTGAATTTAATTATTCATGACCATACTCTAATTATATAAAGCAATTTATTAATATTGAAAAGTATGATTCATTTATTAAATTTGAAATATCATGTTTTCAAGTCACATGAATACTTCTCTATTCTAATAATATGTGTTATCACTCTTACTATAATGATTTGAATAATTATGAAAGTGGTCCGTAGGATCTATAAACAAGGCAACACAAATACTAGAGGGGGTGAATAGTGTTTATAAACTTTTAATAACAAAAAGTTAGCTACTTGCAGGAAAGTAAATGAACAGAATAAATCTCAGAAATTTCAAACGCAAACAATAGAGATTTTATCTTGGTTTTGTCCTTGTGACCTACATCTAGTCTCCAAGCAACTCGCTTGAGATGTTTCTTATTCTGATTTTGATATACCCCAAAATCAACTCCTGTACACCACTTGACGAAACACCCTTCATCAAATCTGTACAACTCTTCTTTACACCAAGAAGACACTTTCTTTGATGGAATACAACGTAGCCTATAAGCTTTGAAACTTGTATGTGATTGTGAACAAGGTATCTTATAGGAGGACTCTCAGAATTCTTCACAAGGGATTTAGAATTGTGTGAAGAATAGAAAGTGAAAATAGTTTTTGAAATACACAACTTTTTAACAGAATTTTGGACAGAAAACTTATAATTTGAATTAGTGAATTCATCCAAGGACAACATCCTTATTTATAGGTGAAAATAATGGTTCATTAGGGAAGTTATCAATACAGATTTGAAATCAAAACGTTGAAAAAAACACCAGAATTTGAAAACTGAATAACAATCCAGAAACTAAACTTAGTCGACTAGGGTATAGGATTAGTCGACTAGTATATGAAATTTTACCTGGGTTAGTCGACTAATTTAAAGACCAAGTCGACTATATTGAACTGACACAGACTGATAAGTCTCTGGAAACTGAAACTTGTCGACTATGTTAGGGGATTAGTCGACTAACTTTGAGTACAGTTGAAAAACAGAGAACAGACAATTTTCTGTGAATACACTTAGTCGACTATAAAAGATATTAAGTTGACTATAGGATATGTTAGTCGACTATAGAAGGGGATAAGTTGACTATAAGACTATTTTGTGTGTGTAATCAAGGCTTTTAATAATCTTCTAAAAATAAAGGAAAAAATACAAAAAAATAGTAAATATCCTTGTATAATCTTGTGCTGCAAGAACTCGGTAATATTATCTCAATTTGAGCTCCAATGCGCCTGCATCACAAATGTGAGGATATATATGTATATAGTCATGAGTTTATTATCATTAAAATCTAAGTTCCAACATTCTCCCCCTTTTTGATGATAACAAGTTGTGTATGCACAAACTCCCCCTACAGAGAAACTCTCCCTGCAGAGAACATGTGTAACAAATATAGGATGTTCATGTATATGTTCTTCCCCTGCATGAGACATATATCAAGAAAAAAATAGAGAACAAATGTGCATACATACATAAGCCATATAGCTTTTCCCCCTTTGTCATTATCAAAAAGAGAGAAATATCATAAAATCACATATATAAAGCATATCATAGAGTCACACACAAATTTTGCATAACATAGAGTATCAATTATTACAGCAAAGAGTCATAAAAGAAAGACATAGCTAAAAAGTCATAAAAGTATCAACAAAGTTGTTCACATGTAGGAGATACATAAAATCTTTGGCAAATGGTAATAACTCCAAAATCATGTGTAGCAACACCAACAAGTCCAACGCCATTTGCATCATATGTTGGATCCGGGAGGAGGAGGCGGTGGAAAATGGGTTTTGAGGTGATCCAGTATTTCCAACTGTGTGGCTTCAAAGGAGTCCATTTTCAGTTGCATATTCATGAAATGCTCCATAAGTAAGGATTGATTGTTGAGTAATATAGACTGAGAGGCCATCATAGATGATTGTTGGGTTTGTATTGTCAAAATTTCAGTAGAGAGAGAATTATAAAAGGCATCATGAAAGGAAGGAGGTGTTTGAGTTGTAGGGGGTTCAGTGAATGGAGGTTGAATTGAAGAGGAAGGAGCTTGAGTAGAGCTTTGTGGAGGAGGAGAGGGTTGATATTGAGGTTGTGGTTGTGGTTGAGGAAAGTCAAGGAGTTTCATGCGATGGAGAACTGCACGGTCAAAGAGTTCGAATACCTTGATAATACTAGTTTCGAAAGCAAGATCTAATTTAAATTTTTAAAACACATGAGACAGAAAAGCTCCATAGGGTAAGAAAGAAGTATGTTTTTTGACAATGTTATCAAATATGATCTTACTCCAATTGACTTCAAGTCCTATCATGATGGCATAGACACATGTAGCTAAGTCAGGAAAAATAGTTATAACTCCCAGTTTTTGGGCAGATATTATAGGCAAGGATACGACCAATGAGACAAGAAGCATGTTGTAATTTTGTGTTGGTCATTGGTGGTCCTTGACCGGGAAGGAAGATATGAGATAAGACTTCCTCATTATCCATGTCAATATCATTAAGTGATAGGCCATGATATGGAATTGAGAAGATACGACGTAAAACACAGGGGTTAACTTGATATGAACACCTTTAACTAAAGAAAAAATTTGAACAGAATCATCATTATCTTCATAGGTTAAATTGGTGTAAAAGAAGTGGATCAAAAAGGGATAATACTCTTGTCCAAATTCAGTTGAAAACATGGTATGAAGTCCAAATTTTTGAAAAATTGATCCAATATCATACTCATGAAAGTCTTCATACTTAACAAATCGACCGGGTAAGATTTCTAATTGTGAAATCCTTAAGAAGTCGTCTTCTAGATCAGGATTTTTAAGAAAAACCCTAAAATCAGTTTGAGATGAAGATGATGATTGGGTTAATGATCGGTCACCTATATTGCATATATAATGTCACATTCTCATATTTATTGTCTAATAAATCATGTATTTAGTCTTATTTTTGTTTAATAAAATGCAGGCCCATTACCAAGGGAGAAGGAATAGAAAACGAGCACAAAGCCTACCCAAGTTCTGATTTAATTCAGAATTAAATTCAAATCAAGGATTAGGGCAAATCAGGACAAATCAAAGAAGATAAAATCAGTTGAACAAGCGTTAAAACAGATCTTCACAAATCAATTAGTTAAAGCCAAAGATCAAAGGAGGTTTCGACAAATTCAGGACCAAAATCTGAAAATTCAGCAAGAGATAAAAGGAGATCGAGAAATCAGAGATCAGCACCCCCGGGTGTGGCCACCTGGCCACACCCTGGCCGCGGAAACATAGCTAAAGTCGCGTTTTCGCGGACAGTTGGTTAAGATACATGGAGCTTTTGCTCCTCTATCTTCTCACACTCTCCCATTTTCGTTTTCGCCTATAAATACTGGGATTTCTCAGTGTACAGAGGACGATCAAGTAGAGAATAGAATAGATTTCTGTATAGGTTTAACTTAGATTTTTCTTTCTTTTTTTAATGTAATTTTTATGTAACTGAGATCAAAGAAGAGTTTTATGGGAGAACAAGAGTGATGCTTGTACTAAGAGTGACACCGGTGTAGTATTCTTCCTTTCTTTCATTGTTATTCAATTCAATTGAAGTTTCTTTTTCTACGCTTGTTTTTGCTGCTTCTCTCTTCTGTGTGTGTGAATCCAAATGACTCCAATAGCTTCGAAGTTGCCTCACTCTTGAAAGTGTCGTTGATGGCCTATGGTGATGAATAACTATTTCTATGGTAATATAGCTTGCACCTTCATTTCGTAGTATAGATCGGAAATGAGGAAGATCTCATCTGTCATGCTTCACTCGCCTTTAAGCAAAGGTACACTGTTGACAAGGATTCCAAGATATTTGAGCACGAAAGAGGTAAGTAAGAATTTTTAGTTTTCTTTAATTCTTAGTTTTGAATTCTACTCCAAAATCAACATTCTCCTCTTTATTTAGTTTTTCCTTTTCTCTTGTAAATAAAACACCAACGATAACATCATCATCTTTTCTTTTACCATCTTCTTCACATTTTCTAACTTAACCTTTTTGTTTTCTTTTTCTAAAACTGAGAAGAAATTTCTAACATATTTTTATAAACTAAAAAAGAAACGAACTTACTTAAAAGCTTCCATCGCTAATCCCTCCTTATGGATCACGACCCGTATAGCCACTTGCTATTGTGGTAGTATTGAGTACCTTGCACTACCTATTATCAAGTTCTGAAATTATGTATTTCTATGTGCAGGTTCTAACTCAATCAAATTTGGCGTCATTGCTGAGGAGGGACGGTAAGTAACTCTTTTTTGTTTACTTTATTGATTAACTTTCTTCTCTGTTCTTGATGTACAAGTTTAACAGTAAGGAAATTTTTGTTGCAGTGGACATATAAGTGGCCCTGGACTCTGCTCAAGAAAGCAGAGCCCAGAAGCCCTCAGATTTGCTGCATTCCTGTGACAATCTGAGTGAATTACTAACCTATTTTTTTTGTAAGTTGACTGAATTGTAAAGTTTAAATATCTGTAGCTATTTATTTTTTTGTTTTACTCACTGTACATACATTTCTAATTCAACAGTAAAAGGTTGATTGTAAATTTTTAAAACTATTTAGACTTTGCATTTAGGCACGTATCTATTTCGTTACATTTTCTATTTATTGTTGAAGAGTGCTGGAGCCAAAGTATGTATATATAGCATTTAGTATAAAGTTCATTCTTATATGAAATATTACTTGAGTGTTACTTTTTCTATATACTTGTACACTACACTAAACTGAACTAAGGGCTTGTCTTATAAACAAGATAAGGTGGAAAGTCATTACCCGTCAATAGCTCACAAACAATCTCCTCACTCACTAACCTAAGCCTAACTAAAACTGAGTAAACGTTGGCCCTAGGGACATCTCGGACTCAAATAGGAGACTGACGTAAGGGGAAAGTTGATTAGAATTTGACTCTTGTCAAATCGGTGTCAAAGGTTGGGGATTGGTAAGGCGAAACCTCGAAGAACAGTGGTTTGGCATAATTAGGTTCGTTGCTTAGGCACAGAGACCTCCCACTGATCTTACCCCTATCTGGTTGATTAACTTATGGTCAGATTCTGTAATATACCCCCGTTGACAGTCTAACCAGTTAGGAGTCGTCTAGGTCTAAGGTTGACCCTAACTTAGTTAGATTTTTTTTCATTTTTATTTGTTTGTTTATTTGTTTGTTTTTCTTTGTTTGTTTTTAACATTTCTTCATGATATGGCATATAACAATAATTTTTTCAATTTTAATGGTAATTCATATTACACCCCGACCTCTTTTGACTCGGATATTACCAACCAGGTATATCATAACTTTAACCAACCAAGTGTGCCAGATTGGTCTTATCTGATTTAATACATGCCCCAGTCTCAATACTATGAACAAGACTGAAATAATCATCACTACTCTACACAGAGTCAATGGGAATACAACTCCCCAGAGTTATATTGCCAACCACCATTCCAACATTCAGCCTGTAATTTTTCTAGACATGATCAACCAATAGAAGAAAAATCTGAGGCTATGAAAAGTATAGAATCCATGATTGAGTTCCAAGAACAAAAGCTGAAAATGATGGACTCCTGATTCCCACAAGACTCCCAAATCAAGATCCTTACTTCATGTTCCAAGTCCCACAACAAGAAGAAGAACCTATGGACTCAAATATGAGTATGAAAAACCTGATTCAGTCCGAAAATAATTTTTTCCAAACTATCGATAGGCTAGAAGCATAAATGATTCGTTATATCAGCATAGTAAAAGATAGGAATGAGGAAACTCTACCTAACACATGTTCGACCATTCCCGATTGCCCTAGCCATATTGATAAGAACGAAGAATCTTGGTGTCTTGGAGACTTTGATCAAGACTCAATTTCATCACACAAATTTAAACTTGACCAATCCAAATCTTAGACAAATTGACAAGTTTTTCATTCAATGAGATTGAATTTGAATGTGAATATGACCCTAATCCCCAACATTGTGATTCAGTTTTCATCTTCGAATCTATATTGATTTCGGTATCATTACCCAATTTGGACCAATTTTCAGAGCTAACATTTATTCATGTACCCATAGATTTAGAAATTGAATCACCGTATTTGGATAATCACATTCCATTGATGGAAGAAGAATGTAAATTTCAATTCTTTAATTTGGACTTAACTCTTGAACCAAAATCGACTCTCGAACTCAAAGTTAATTTTCCTGAGTTAGTAATGGTTCTCGTACCTATCACTCTTGAACCCAAGTCAATTATTCCACCAAGTCACATTCTTTTGTTGGACATAGGTATTGACCATAATGACTCAGTGATGATTTTTCAAGACTAGTCATGTAAAGGGAATAAGTTTCATGATAGGATCTTTTATGATCCTATTCATATTGGGGATTGTAATTATGTACATAGAAAAAAGGTCAATAAAGATGGGTTCTGTGAACCACTACATTATCTCAATTGGGTAGCAACGCTTGGCCCAATCCGACCGCCATCAAAACCACCACCTTAAGGTACTATTTTTCTTCTCTTTCTTCTTTTTCATGCATCTATGCATTCATTCATACATTGAGAACAATGCATGGATAGGTGTGGGGGAGGGTTCTAACATAACATAGGTTTTCTTTTTATTTAAAATAAAAAATTAACATTTTTCTTTCTTCAAAATTTTTTTTTTGAAAAGAGAGCAATATTTTGACATATTTTTTTGTAAGAAATTAAGTCAATTTTAAGGAATAGGAGAATCATAATTAGGATTTCTTATACTTGGTCAAAATAAGATTATTTGTTTGCTTTCTAGAGTTAAAAAGAAAATTCTGAAAAATACTTTAGTCTTGAATTTTACCTTGATGAAATATGCATGCTTTATACACTTACACACTTAGGGTTCAAAAACAAAGATTCTTATGCCTTATATTAAAAAAAGAGAAAAGATAAGAAAAATATATATATAGGTATATCAAAAATCTTCTGATTAAGCTGGGTATTTATTTCTCATTAAGTATGAGTATACATGCCTAAAAATGGTACATATAATAAAATTCTTAGTTTTATAGCCTTATTTGCTTGAGTCCTTAAGTCCTTGGCGTGTTTTTTCACCTGGTGCCCTAAGACCGTCTGGTTTGGGAGTCACCGATTAAAGGCTCGTTACATGGACAAATTAGAAAGCCTAATAAAACTAAGGAATAATATCACCAAAAAATATAAAAATTAAATAAATAAAGCATAAGAGTTAGAGTTAAAGAATCCTTAGTCAAAATTTCACGGTCACGAAGGTGCATATGACTTAAGGTAAAGTAATAAACTAGATGAGAAATACAATTTGACTCCTTTCTTTGATTGATAATAAGTTTTTGAATAGAGACTAAGTTTAGGAATTAAAAATTCTGTTTTCCTATAACTTATAAATTACTTGAACTCTAATAATAATACTTCAAATATTTTTCTCTTTCAAAATGCTTTTCAAAAATGCTAACTCTTTGTTTCTCTTTCTTTATAGATTTTATGGGTGTAATCCACTGAAAATCCTTACGAGACAAAACTCGTCCTCTAGGGGTAGCCTAGGGTTTAACGGCTTGTTGCACATGCTCACTGCAATTGAGTGACCTGTGAAAGTGGTCTAATAATTTTCTAGGATTAGTTTTGATGTTTTACTCAAGGGTGAGCAAAAGATAAGTGTGGGAGTGTGATCGGTCACCTATATTGCATATATAATGTCACATTCTCATATTTATTGTCTAATAAATCATGTATTTAGTCTTATTTTTATTTAATAAAATGCAAGCCGATTACCAGGGAGAAGGAAGAGAAAACGAGCCCAAAGCCCACCCAAATTCTGATTTAATCAATAATTAAATTCAAATCAAAGATCAGGACAAATCAGACAAATTAAAGAAGATAAAACCAGTTGAACAAGCGATTAAAATAAATCTTCATAAATTAATTGGTTAAAACCAAAGATCAAAGGAGGTTTCGACAAATACAGGACCAAAATCTAAAAATCCAGAAAGAGATAAAAGGAGATCGAGAAACCAGAGATCAGTACCCCCCCGGTGTGGTCACCTGGCCACACCCAGGCTGCGAAAACACTGACAAAGCTGCGTTTTCGTAGCCACTTGGTTAAGATACAGGGAGCATTTTGCTCCCCTATCTTCTCACACTCTTCCCTTTTGGTTTTCGCCTATAAATACTAGGATTTCTCAATGTACAGGGAATGATCAAGTAGAGAATAGAATAGATTTCTTTATAGGTTTAACTTAGTTTTTTCTTTCTTTTTTTAATGTAATTTTTATGTAACTGAAAAGAAGAGTTTCATGGGAGAACAAGAGTGATGCCTGTACTGAGAGTGATACCGATGTAATTATTCTTTTTTCTTTCATTGTTATTCAATTCAATCGAAGTTTCTTTTTTTACTCTTGTTTTTGTTGCTTCTCTCTCTCCTGTGTTTGTGAATCCAAATGACTCCAATAGCTTCGAAGTTGCCTTACCCTTGTAAGTGTCGTTGATGGCCTATGGTGATGAACAACCATTTCTATGGTAATATAGTTTGCACCTTCATTTCGTAATATAGATCGGGAATGGGAAAGATCTCATCTGTCATGCTTCACTCGCCTTCAAGCGAAGGTACATCGTTAATAAGAATTCTAAGGTATATAAGAATGAAAGAGGTAAGTAAGAATTTTTAGTTTTCTTTTAATTCTTAGTTTAGAATGTTGGAACTTGCTTTTGATGATACATTTGTGAAGCCATATCATTGGAGCTATATCTTACAAGCCTATTCAAGAGTTCTACATGATCAAGACTTCCCAAAAAGAGTAGCTATGGATGTGTTTTGTAATATTTAATAGTATGTTAAAAGCCTTGAAGTATACATACACATCATATCCATATTAGTCGACTTATACCCCTTAGTAGTCGACTTATACATAGTATAGTCGACTTGATATTTTATATAGTCGACCAACATTTGTCCTGAAATGATACCAACTCTCTGTTTCTGACCTGCACTCACTATTAGTTAACTTACTAGTTTTCCTAGTCGACTAATACTTGACTTAGTCGACTAACCACTTAGTCTGGTCGACTAGTTTCTGTTTTCAGAAACTTGTCCTGTGTTTTTATCTTGACCTAGTCGACTTGGTCCCTACACTAGTCGACTAACCGAGTGTAAATTGCCTAACTTAGTCGACTAACCCCATATCTCAAGTCGAATAATGGCAGTTTCTGACTGTTGGATAGTTTCTATTTTCTGGTGTTTTTATCCAACATTATCCAACGTTTCAATATTCAAAATTGACCTGATAACTACCCTAACTGACTATGGACTTTAGCTATAAATAGCTATGTTATCCTAGGCTAAAAACACCAATTCAAAACTCAAGTTTTCAGCCTAAAAACTCTGTTCAAAATTCTATTTTTCTAAAAACCCATTTTCTGTTTCTTCACCAATTCCTACTCTATTGTGAAGATTTTTGAAAGTCCACCTATAAGAGCCCTTGTTCACGATCACATACAGATTCAAGGCTTATAGGATCAATTGTAATCACTCAAAGAGGAGTATTGTACAAGAGCGTCTTCGGGTTGAAGAGAGTTTGTATAAGGTGTTGTGATTTTCTTGGTTGTAAGAAGTTTGGCAAAGAGGATTTGTCAAATGGTGTGCAAGGTGTTGATTTTGGGTGTACAAAGTCAAAGGATAAAGGAAAATCTCAAGCGGGTGGCTTGGGGACTGGATGTAGGTCACGAGGACCGAACCAGGATAAATCTCTTGTGTTTGCGTTTGTTTTACTTTCTGAGATTTAATTTCCTTTTATTGCAAGTACTTTATTTTTATAACGCTAATATCTTTGTTTGAGTGTTGACGTAATATTTTAGATCCAACAATTGGCATCATCTCGGGACCAACATAGAATTCTACTCCAAAACGAACATTCTTCTCTTTATTTAGTTTTTCTTTTTTTTATAAATAAAACAACAACAACATCATCATCATCTTTTCTTTTGCCATCTTCTTCACATCTTCTACCTTAACTTTTTTATTTTGTTTCTAAAACTGAGAAGAAATTCCTAACATATTTTTGTAATCGTAAACTCAAAAAGAAACTAACTTACTTAAAAGCTTCCATCGCTAGTCTCTCATTCTAAATCACGACCCGCAAAGCCACTTGCTATAGCGGCAGTATTGAGTACCTTGCGCTACCTATTATCAAGTTCTGAAATTCTGTATTTCTATGTGCAGGTTCTAACTCAATCAGTTAACTTAGTTTTCCTATATCTTGACATAATGGTAGATGAAATTAAGGTCTAAGAGAGGATAGATATAGTTGAAATAGCAGTAAATTGTAAGAAAAAGAGAAAAATTGAAGAAAATAACCTGAAATTGGAAAGAAACTTGAAAAGAAGTAGTCGACTGAAACCTGTTGCTGCTGAAGGAGAACGGCTGTAAAAAAGAGGGTTTTTTATGGTGAAGAGGGATAAATAGGAGATGTAAAAGTAAATCAAGGGTTAGGATTAAGTGTGGGGGAGCTCGAATCCAAAATATAACAAAATGGGCCAGGTTTGAAAGACAGGAATCCAATAACAGAACACAATTTTTACAGAGTTAGTCGACTTGTGTCTATGATTAGTTGACTAGTCCTTGGGTTAGTCGACTAATGGTTCTATATAGTCGACTAATTTAAAAAAATTCAGAATACCATATTTCTGTTGATTACAATAGTTGACTACAAAAAATCATGTCGACTGATTGGTGAAAATTCATTAAAACAGGCTGAAAAGTGTTTAAAAATATTTTTAAAAATAAAAAATATTGCAAATACCTAAATCTCTTCGAAATCTCATAAAAATATCCTCTTTAAGAGGTTTTGTAAAAATATCTTCAATTTGATTATCAATTGGTATAAAGCTTAATGAACACCTTTTAATGAATAATCAAGTAAAAAAAGATGTCTAATATCAATATGCTTTGTACGTGAATGTTGAATGAGATTTTTAGATAAGTTAATAGCACTGGTATTATCACACATAATAGGTGAATATGTGATAGATATACCATAATCAAGTAAAGTTTGTTTCATCAATAAAATCTGTACACATGCAACACTAGCAGTGATATACTTTGCTTTGGTTGTCAATAACGATACAAAATTTTATTTTTTACTGAACCAAGATACTAGTGAATGTCCCAAAAAGTGATAAGTTCCACTAGTATTTTTACGATCAGATTTACATCCAGCAAAATCAGCATCACTATATGATATTAAATCAAATGTGCTTGATTTAGAATAAAATATATCATAGTTAACTGTGTTATTAATATATCTAAGAATCTTTTTGTCTACTTTAAGGTGTGATTCCTTAGGGTTAGATTGATATCTAGTACATAAGTAAACACTGAATATAATGTCAGGTCTACTGGAAGTAATATATAATAAAGCACCAATCATGCCTCGATATAGTCTTTGATCAACACCCTACCATTTTCATCTTTGTGTAGGAATATAGCAGTACTTATGGAGTGTTTTTGATACCAGAATTTTTCATATCAAATCTTTTAAGCAGTTCTTTTGCATACTTGCATTGAGAAATAAAGATTCCATCGTTCATTTGCTTTATTTGCAGACTGAGAGAATAGTTAAGTTCACCCATGTGACTCATCTCGAATTCACTCTGCATAGTCTTAGAAAATTCTTGATAAAGATTACATTAATAGATTTAAACAAAATATCATCAACATATACGTGTATAATTAAGATATGTTTATTAACATATTTAATAAAAAGTGTTGTATCTGCTTTGCCAATCCTAAAACCATGATTTAAAAGAAAAATTTTTAATCTATCATACCAAGTACGAGGTGCTTGTTTTAAACTATATAAAGCTTTCTTAAGTTTAAAAATATGGTTTGAAAATTTTTCATGTTCAAAACCTGAAGGTTGTTTAATATATACAGTTTCTTTAATAAAACTATTTAAAAAAGCACTTTTAACATCCATTTGATAAATTTTGAAATCTATAAAGCAAGCATAAGTAAGTAAAATACGAATGGATTCAAGTCTATCTGCTAGTACATAAGTTTCATCAAAATCAATACCTTCTTCTTGATTATATTCTTGTGCAACTAACCTTACTTTGTTCTTAATAACTTGACGTGATTCATTGAGTTTGTTCTTAAATACCCATCTAGTACCGATGACTGGATGGTTAGTAGGTCATTGTACAAGATCCCAAATATTATTTCTGACGAATTGATTCAACTCTTCTTGCATTGCAATAATCCAAAAATAATCTGCACATGCTTTTTTGATATTTTTTGATTCAATGAGTGATATGAAAACAATGTGTCATGAAGTTCAACTTGGATCTAGTCTGAACACCTTGAGATATATCTCCAATAACCAAATCATGTGGATGGTCTCTTACTTCAACATGTGCTTTAGGTAACTCAGTAGAAGTCTCATCAATATTAAAAATGTTAGTATCAGAAGGTATTATAGTATTATCAATAGGAGTATCTATGATATCATCATCATGTGAAGAAGTATTAGTAATAGGTTTAGTCAAAAATTCATCAAATTTAACATGCAATGATTCATCAATAGTAAATATTTTCTTATTAAAGATTCTATATGTTTTACTTTGAGTAGAATAACCAACAAAATACCTTCATTGGATCAAACATCAAATTTATCTAAAACATCTCTTATATTTAAGATAAAACATTTATATCCAAAAATCTTGAAATAAGAAACTTTTGAAATTTTGTTATAAAACAATTCATAAGATATTTTATTTAAAATAGGTTGAATAAGCAAATGATTTAAAATATAGCATGTAGTAGCAACAGCCTCAACCTAAAAATATTTTGGTAAATGACTGTCCATAAGCATAGTTCTAGTATATTCTTGCAATGTCCTATTCTTTCTCTCCATAACACCATTATGAGGAGATACTCTAGCAAAAACAAAGTTATGAGTAATATCATATTTATTACAGAAAGTTGCAAAAGATTCATTTTCAATTTCTCCTTCATGATCATTTCGAATGGTGACTATGTTTAGAGACTTTTGATTTTGAATTCTTTTATAAAAACTTGAAAATTCATCAAAAGTATCATTTTTATTCTTTAGAAAAATTACCCATGTAAAATGTGAATAATTATCAGCAATAACAAAAACATAACAACTTTTATTTAAAGAAGCAACACAAGTAAGATCAAATAAATCCAAAAGCAACAGTTCTAAAGGTATATTAGTGGAAACCAAATCTTTAGATTTAAAAGATGATTTAACTTGTTTTTCTAATTGACAAGAATCACAAAAATAATCCTATTTAAAAGCTATCTTTGGAAGACCTTTAACTAAATCAAATTTAAAAATCTTAGAAATAGTGTTCATATTTAAATGGCCAAATCTTTTATGCCATAAAAAATAGTCATTAGTAGAAGTAATTAAACATAAGTTATCATTTGATGATAAATAAGTCATTGGTAACTCATAAATATTATTGTTAGAGGAACTTTTAAAAAAATATCTTTCATATTGGTATCATGTATAAGACATGCATCTTTTTCGAAAATAATTTTATAACTCTTATCACATAACTGACTAATACTTAATAGGTTGCGTTTTAGACCTCTTACCAAAAAGACATTTTCAATAAGGGGTTTAGAAATGTTACCAACCATGCCAATACCAATAACCTTTCCTTTGTTATTGTCTCCAAATATTACTGTACCTCCTTTTTTTGATTTGAACGGAAGACAGTAGTTGAATATGACTGATCATGTGTTTGGAACAACCGCTATCAAGTATCCACTTTTTTTTTATAAGGTACCTATAAGATAAAACATTTTGTATGATACCCATCATGACAGGGTCCGAAAAAGATTAGCTTTTAGGAACCCAAATCCAATTTGAATTTGGTTTCCATTTGTTAGTATAAACATAATTACAAGAATTACATACATGATGTACATATGATGCAATATAAGCATTTTTATCCACAGTATTTAGATTTTTTAGAAATCCATATATATTTGTTCCTAATTCTTTTTGAAATATCAATATTTCTTTTAACAAAAGAATTATATGGATTATGATTACTTGTTTTTGCAAAGATGTGTAGGCTTTTCAAAAATATTTTTTTGAAAATTCAAGACCAACATGTATAGGTTTTTCAAACTTATCTTTTGAAAATCCAAGACCAAAGCGATTATTTGAAATCTTTTGATAAGACAATAAATCATTTAAATTTTCTTTTCCCTTATTAAATTTTGTCACATTTTTCAAAATTTCTTCATATTTAATTTTGAAACTAGTCATTTCTTTATCTAAAATAGAAATTCTAATTTAAGGAAACAGTTTCTCTTTTAAGGAAAGCGTTCTCTTTTAAAAAATTCGCATTATTCTTTTTTAAAGATGAAACAACTTTTTCAAAGTCAGATTTTTTAAAAATTTAAGGAAGACATTTGAGAAATATGAGGTGAATTTTCTTTGTTGAGTTTGTCGTTTTTTTTTTGTTAAAACTTTATTTTTAATCTTTTCATTCTTGAAATTATCATATAGTTCATTAAATGTATCTAATAATTCAGCATACTTTTGTACTCATCTTCTTGAGTCATAAAACAGACATTGACAGTTTCAATGGCTTCTTCTTCATTAGAGAAAAATGAATCACTATCATCCCATATTACTTTGAAGGCTTTCTTTTTTTTTGTTGAACTTATTGAAATTCTTGAAAGTTCCTTTAGATTTCATCAAGGGGCAATCCTTCTTTATGTGACCTGATTTGTTACACTTAAAACAAATAGGATTATCATTAGTATCTTTATTTTTTTAAACTTATCTTGTTTTAAAAACTTTCTAAACTTTCTTGAGATCATTGCCATTTCCTCCTCATTATCATCTGAATTGTCCAAATCTGAGGATATATGGAAGGCAAGTACTTTCTTCTTTGCTTGTTGTTGTTGTTCATCCTTCTTTCTATCTTTAAATTGAACTTCATATGCCATCAAATCACCAATAAGGTTTTCTAATGACAGAGTTGAGAGAATTTGCTTCTTCTATTATAGTAATTTTCTTCTCCCAATCTGATGTGAGTTCATGGAGAACTTTTCTAAGTTTTTCAACTTGAGTGTATTTCTTTCCAAAGGATATTAAGGATTTGTAATATCAGTGAGCATTGTAACCATTTCTGCAATGGTTTCATTCTCGTTCATTTCGAAGAGTTCAAACCTGTAAATAAGAACAGAGATTTTAGATTCTTTAACTTTATTGGTACCTTATGTGTTACTTGTAAACTCTGTCATATTTGATTTGCAGATCTGACCGTTAACATACGATTAAATTTTTCTTTGTTCAAGGCACAGAAAAGCGCGTTCATTACTTTGGCATCAAGATTGACAGACTTCTTTTATTCTTCACTCCAAGCATCATAATTGGTGGTAGGCTTGGTATATGGTACTTCTATTATGTTCCACGGTTCATAGTTGAGTGATTTCAAGTAGATCTTCATTTTACTTCCAGTAGTTGTAGTTTGATCCATCAAATAATGGTAGACGTTGTGTAGAATGTCCTTCCTTGAATTGTGATGAAGGAAACTCCGTTGCCATCCTCGAACACTGCTCTGATACCAAGTGTAGGATCTATAAACAAGGCAACACAAACACTAGAGAGAGGTGAATAGTGTTTATAAACTTTTAATAACAAAAACTAAACTATTCCAGGAAAGTAAATGAACAGAATAAATCTCAGAAATTTCAAACGCAAACAAGAGAGATTTTATCCTGGTTCGGTCCTTTTGATCTACGTCCAGTCCTCAAGCAACCCACTTGATATTTTCCTTATCCTGATTTTGATACACCCCAAAATCAACTCCTGTACACCACTTGACAAAACACCCTTCGTCAAATCTGTACAACTCTTCTTTCCACAAAGAAGACACTTTCTTTGATGGAATACAATGTAGCCTATAAGCCTTGAAACTTGTATGTGATTGTGAACAAGATATCTTATAGGATGACTCTCAGAATTCTTCACAAGGGATTTAAAATTGTATGAAGAACATAAAGTGAAAAATAGTTTTCTGAAAAACATAACTTTTTAACAGAGTTTTGGATAGAAAACTAATTATTTGAATTAGTGAGTTCATCCAATGACAGCATCCCTATTTATAGGTGAAAACAATTGTCAGTTAGGGAAGTTATCAACACAGATTTGAAAATCAAAACGTTAGAAAAAACACTAGAGTCTGAAAACTGAATAACAATCCAGAACTAAACTTAGTTGACTAGGGTATAGGATTAGTCGACTAGTATATGAAATTTTGCCTGGGTTAGTCAACTAGCTTAAAGACTTAGTCGATTATATTGAATCGACACAGACTGAAAAGTCTCTAGAAACTGAAACTAGTCGACTATGTTAGGGGATTAGTCGACTAACTTTGAGCACAGTTGAAAAACAGAGAACAAATAATTTTCTACAAATACACTTAGTCGACTGTAGAAAATAGTAAGTCGACTATAGGATAGGTTAGTCGACTATCGAAGAGGATAAGTCAATTATAAGACTATTGTGTGTGTGATCAAGGCTTTTTAATAATCTTCTAAAAATAAATAAAAAATATACAAAAATAGTAAATATCCTTGTATAATCTTGTGCTGCAAGAACTCAGTAATATCACTTCAATTTGAGCTCCAATGCACCTACATCACAAATGTGAGGATATATATGTAAATAGTCATGAGTTTGTTATCATCAAAATCTAAGTTCCAACATGGTCAAATCTGTAAATATTATTAAAACATATTTCTTTAAAATATATTTTGACACAAGGATATTGTGCATGCTATAATATTTATGATCAAGAATTAATATATTTCATGTTAATCCATGATAATTTATATTTGCTTATTATCTTGACATGAAATTCATTTTTGTAGTTTGATATTGATGACCTTAAAGTATGATGCTTATAAATATCTCAAACTCCTAGATAACTTTAAATGTACCGTGTTTTACTTGTAGATCATAATCTGAAACCCCGGTTGATCATGAAAACTATTCATATATTGAAATGCAAATATTTGGATGAAATATTTTATAAATGCATTGATTAACTAAGAATCATGTAAATATATATTACTCATGATATATTTACGTAATAGATGAAATTTTATATATATAATTCATTTTATAATTCATTTTTTGTTATTTTATAATGGTTTATATTTATGTCATGTCTAAGAAGTCTCTTTGTTGATTATTTCAGTTATATATGATTGACCAATGTATATCCTAATTGCACCCCCTCAATATACCAAAATGAATATCCAACGAAGGATTGGGATTTTTTTTTTGAAATGCAAAATTTAGTTGAAGGCTTTGGAAGAGCTAACATCATGTTTGAGACAAAATTTCATATTAGTAATGCATCATATTCTAGTAGACCTAAAAGAAATCTGCTCAGTTTTAAGGATATACGCCATAATGGGCTTCATATTGAAACTATAAATGAGGGAGAGACATAATATTTTTATATTATTTTGCCTCATGCCAGAAGCATGTAGTAGAAAAACTCTTAACTTTCTCATATGGACTATACTCTACAACAATAAAGGTAATAAAATCAAATATTGTGATGAACCAGAAGTTCAATGATCTAAAACTTTTTATGCTTTGACATGACGGCTTAGTCACCCAAAATATTATTAAAGATCTTTATTCCCTCCGATGCATCCGGTAAATTATGATTGTCAAACATTGAGATTTACATTGGATTTGTTCTTCATCAATGATCAGATATCTTGAACCCCTGACGGGTGATATATTTAAGGCATGCTTTGCAGATTGCCATTTTGATGAAACGATTTTCTCACTGTTAGGGGTAGAAAAGAGCCGCTTTCTGAAGAATGGCGTGAATTACATGGAATGCATAATCATTGTCTCATATTGACTCATGTACAAATCAAAGTGAAATCGAAGTTCAAAGAATTATTCATTTGCAAAAAATTGCAAACCAGTTACCCGATGCGTTTACTGTCACAAAGAAAATAATAAAATCTCATATACCGACTGAAATACTTCTGCTCAGATTGATAGCTCTGAAGGACAACTTGATAATACTTCAAAAGCACGCCTGAAGCGTGGTAGTCATGTTGGTCCAAAAGATAATAATCCCTAAAAGAAAAGAACACGAGAGGAAAAATTTTCAAAAGATAATATTTAAGAGAAAATAATAGATCAGTTTATAATTAATTAATGAAGAAATAGCCCCTGAAGAGACACACACATGAAGAAGTGTATATATCTGAAGAGATCTCTTTCAATTATATGAGTACAAGAGAAAGATGGGATAGAAAGAAAATTATTATTGATAATGCCTTTGCATATACGATCCTTCTAAATAATGTAATAGATAACGAGGACCCCAAACCAAAAATAGTCAGTGCAAAAAGATATGGCTCTCAGGAAGAGAAGTCTACAAAAATTGAATAAGAAAAATAGTACTCTGGAAGAATCCTTGAAACAAAAGAAAGCAATAGAAATAAGTGCTCTAGAAGAGTACATATAATAAAAGCATGCAATAGAATTAATGGATAGAGAACAAAAAGTCTCTGAAGAGACACATGTACATGAAAATACGAAGATATCAATAAATTATGTATCACCTATAGATATATGGAATAGAAATAATATTATGGCTGATGACATATTTATCTTCACAGTAGCACTTGAAATCACCATAAGTGATGAGAATCTTGAACTACAAACTGTCGAATCATGTCGATGCAGACATGATTAGCCAAAATAGAAAGAAGCAATATATGCAAAATTAGACTTTTTAGTAAAACATAAAGTATTTGGACCAATAGTCCAAACGCCTGAGAATATAAAGCTTGCAGGGTGCAAGTGGGCATTTATTCGAAAAACTAATAAAAATAATGAGATTGTAAGATACAAGGCTTAACTTGTAGCACAAGATTTCCTGCAGAGACATGGAATTAATTATGAAGAAACATACTCTCCTGTAATGGATGCTACTACTTTTCACTATTTGATCATTTTGGTAGTCTCAGAAGAACTATGCATGCGTCTTATGAATATAGTTATAACATATTTGTATGGGTTATTAGATAATGACATATGTATAAAGATCCCTGAAGAATTCAAGGTTCCTGAAGCATATAGTTCAAAATCTTATAATCTATACTCAATTAAGCCGTCATGATCCTTGTATGGATTAAAACAATCAGGGCGCATGCGATACAATTGTCTTAGTGAATATTTATTAAAAGAGTAATATGTGAATAATCTCATCTGTCCATGTATATTCATAAGAAAATCGAAACTTGATTTTTTTCATGCTTGTATTGCACAAATTACAGGAGGCTACATTAAAAGAGACATGATCAAACGCACATCACCGAAGTTCTTCTACACACATGAACTCCAGAAGAGAGGTAATGTCGATATTCAGCAAATACGGTCAAGTGATAACTGGCAAATTTATTCACAAAAGCATTGCCAACATCGACATTCAAGAAGCTGGTACATAAAATTGAAATGCGCCGCCTCAGAGTTGTTACATGCTGAAAGTAGAGTTTATCTCATTAGGGGGAGCGTGTCATCCGTAAGTCTACACACTTTATTCTTTTTCTTTATCCAAGTTTTTATCCCACTAATTTTTCTTGGCATGGTTTTAATGAGGCAGTGTCACACGCTCACCAGGTGCATATGAATATGTACTCTTTTTTTCTTAGTTCAGGTTTTTAGCCCACTGAATTTTTCTGGCGAGATTCATATGGGATTATATATGCATAGATTAAGAATTAGCTTCATAGAAGCTCCTCCTTAACTTATGCATAACAATAAAACATAAAGATATACAATGCAAGCTCAAAATACCAATAAACAATTAATAAAAGATACGCAATGAGAATCATAAAACATATATATATATATATATATATATATATATATATATATATATATATATATATATATATATATATATATATATATATATATATATGGGGTTACTGTACCTCAGCCTGCAGGCTGAGAGAGTTTCTCAGCCGGCGGGACGTGGCTGAATATATGCCACACATCGGCCGCAGTGTGTTGGCGCCAAAAAAATCAAAAAAATGCCGCCTAAACAATCGTGAAACAAATTGACAAAAATACCCCCTTTTTAATTCTAAAGTGGAATAAAGTCATGAACAAACAAAATTTCAGTTGAATATATCTACAGTTATAAAATTAATAATTTTAATACATCAAAAAATATAATTAAAAAAATTATGACTTTTTTAAATTAAAGCAGTCATACTTTTTTTTTAAATATATATGACTTTGATCGCAGTTGTTGGCCGAGTCTTAATAAAATACACTGCGACCTTGGTCGCAGTTGCTGGTCTTTAGTATTAATCAACAACAACACTGCGACCTTGGTCGCTATGCGTGTCAATATAAAGGAAACACCTACCTAACGTACTGCGACCTATAAAATACACTGCGACCTTGGTCGCAGTTGCTGGTCTTTTGTATTAATCAACAACAATACTGCGACCTTGGTCGCTATGCGTGTCAATATAAAGGAAACACCTACCTAACGTACTGCAACCTAAGTCGCAGTCATTGTACTGCGACCCTAGATTGCAGATGCTTGCCCTCTTTATCAATAACAACATATGCGTGTTAATATAAAGGAAACACCTACCTAACGTACTGCGACCTAAGTCGCTGTCATTGTACTGCGACCCTAGATTGTAGATGCTGGCCCTCTTTATCAATAACAACATTGCGACCTTGGTCGCAATTAACCATGTACATTACGACCAAAGTCTCTGTCTACATTATATACACAAAAAAAATAAACTATATAGGAGAACCTAGATCTGACAAAGAGAGGTAAGAAAATAGGGGGGAAAAATAATTTATAATCAATAACCTAAATCATATAAAGAGCGGCAAAAAGAAAGGGGAAAAAATAATAATAAACAAGTCTGACAACGTGCGCTCCAAAATTGCCTTTTGGGCAAAAAAAATAATAAACAATAAGAAAAGTTAAAGAAAAAGTAGCTTTTCATAAGGGGTATTTGGTAATTTAACTTTTTCCTATAAGCGGGCTGCAAGTTAGTGAGGTGACAAATTGAGCCACGTCACCGCAGGCTGAGAGAGTACTCTCAGCCCGCGGGCTGATATACATTTTTCTATATATATATATATATATATATATATATATATATATATATATATATATATATATATATTGGGGTTACTGTACCCCAGCCGCCAGCTGAGAGAGTTTCTCAGCCGGCATGACGTGGCTTCAATTTAGCCGCAGAGAAGTCAAAAATTTAGGCGGGTAAAGGAGACCCTCAATCACTTTTCGTTGCCGAATGACTGAAATACCCTCAGTTTTACTTTTAACCTGCTACAACTGTTCCTCCACTAAAAAAATTACAGATCAGAAAATTTTGAGCTTTTTCAAACAAAAAAATTACAGGTCTTGATAACTAAATTTTAGAAAAATAATTTATTTTAAAAGAATGCAATCATGGTCGCACTTATGTTCAAGTTTTTTTTTTGAAAAGATGTTTTAATCACAATAAAAATCTATTACCGCGACTTAAAACAGTTTTTTTTTGTTTTCTGAAACTACAATCGAAGTCGCAGTTTCTAAAAAGAAAATTTTTGGATTTAATTTTTTAATATTATTTTCACTTTTTAGATTTATTTTTGTTTTACATTGCGACTTTTGGTCGCAGTGTTCTAGCCTTTTTTTTATTTTTTTGATTAGGGTCGCAGTATTTTTTCGACCTTCCTAAGCTAAATAGGATACTGCGACCGTGGTCGCAGTCTTATGAAAAAAGAGTCGCAGTCAATGGAAGTAGTGACAATAATCTCGTAAGTTAATTAATTAAGATGATTAGAAGATTGCGACTTCGGTCCCAGTCTTATGTAACAGCAGTCTCTTTGAGAAATGTTTTGTTTGATAACAATGCGACCTTGGTCATAGTATTTTTTTATTAAGTAATCTAAATAGGATACTGCGACCATGGTCGCATTGTTTTATAATAATGCGACCTTGGTCATAGTATTTTTTTATTAAGTAAACACCAAAGGATGCTGCGACCATGATCGTATTCTTATGAAACAAGAGGCATAGTCAATTGAAGCAGGGAACAATGTCTCGAAAGTTAAATAATTAAGATGATTAGAAGACTGCGACGGAAGACAGCGACATTGGTCGCAGTCTTATGTAATAGCAGTCTTTTTGAACTTATTTTTCATTTTTGCGACCAAGATCGCAGTCTTTTTATTAATAAATTTTAATTGGACTGTGACTTTGGTCGATGTCTTGTAAAACAAATGGTTTGAAGATGAAATTTCATACTGCGACTATGGTCACAGAATTCAATTTTATCTGACAATTTATTATTATGAATGCGACCAAAGTCGCAGTCCTGATGAAAAGACATCTTTTAAAATAATTTTTTTCTATGACTTCAGTCGCATCTCTGCCAGATTGGTTATATATTTATGTGTATTTTACTTGTCTTTCAAATTTTAAATTGAATGGTCAATATTTCCGATGATGAAAAATTTCAGATAGGCCTTACTTTAGAAGAAGAAGAAGAGAAAAATCACGATGAAAATATTGAAGCTGACATCACGAGGGAACATGAACTTGTCAAAATAGTTGCTGGAGATCTAGGTCTGCGACTAAAAATTAATATCTGATCCCGCTCTCGCTTTTTTAGAACGATATTCTTTATAAGTCAAAAATCTACATCTGACAGCATGAGATGACACAGAGAGATAGACATATAAAAGAGGAGAAAAAATAATAATAAAGAATATAAACTAATACATCATCCCAAGAAAAAGACAAACGATAGGGGCTTTTAGTAATTTCAGTTATTTTCAAAAGCGGAACGTCATTTTAGATTGTCGAATTATGTGGCCCATAATGTGTCACGTCACCGCAGGCTGAGAGAGTCTCTCATCCGTCGGCTGATATACATTTTTCTCATATATATATATATATATATATATGTATGTAAAAATAATTAATCAAACATGCATGTATAAACACAAATCTTTCTCTCCCTTTTTGTCAATCATCAACAAAGGAGTAAAGAAAAACAAACAATATCAATAAACATATTATAAAACAAAATTTTGATATCAATAAAAATAATCAATTGAAAGTAAAACAATCTTTTACTAATTGATACCAATAGAAATGCATGATACCAATTGAAAGTAAAAACTAAAATTTTAAGTAAGCACTAAAACTATTTTTCAATATAGATACCAAATTGAGAATAATACTAATTGAAGATTATTGATACAAATACTGAAAATGTTAGCATATGCCAAACAAAATATTTTTCATCATAAAAGTGGGAGTAAGATGCCAATTGAAAATAAAATCAACTTAAAGACAAAACAAGAATTTTTCTCCCCTTTATGAATTACCAATAAAAATAATGCATAAGCTTGTAAAAATATCAATTATCATTAAGAACTAAATCAAGCTTAGCATGAAATCAATTTATGCTAAAAAAATGTATGATCAAATATATTTTATAGCACAAGAAAATATTTATATGTATGTATAATCAGAGTAATATAATGTCAATTGAAATATGATGCATACATATGTAGAAACCAAATATAAGTATATAAAAATCAATTTTCATTAAAATCATGTATAACTCATAATTACCACCCTATCATGCAAATGTTTGAAGATATTCATTTAAGGGTATACAAGGTATAGTCGCCCATCCAACCGCCCCTTAAAGGTATGAGCTTTCAAAAATAAGATTTGAAGATCACTTTAGCATAGTTTGAAAATCACTACCAAATTGAAGAATAATTAACTAATTTAAAGTAATTTTAAAATCAATTCAAAATCCTCCAAGTAAGGAATAAAACAAATATATATTCATGAAATATGAAGATCCTACGATCATCGATACTCAAATAGTAATAAAACACATATATGCTCATGAAACAAAAATCATAATAAACACCAAACATAGAGTGTAAGAATCATGTAATGAACAAAATCATAGAGTTAGGCAATGAAGCTCAAGCAAAAATTCGTTTATAAATATGAAAATCATGAAAAAATTCATTTTTTTAATCAAAATTAAACAAACTTCAAGGTACATGTATGTTTTATCAAAACTAAAGTATATATACATATCCAAACATGAAAAGATTTCATAATGGAATACATGGTATGTAAAGTAAGTGACTCTAAGATAGGCATGTATATCTAATAGTTTTAGACAAAATTAACATATATATGAAGCTAAACATAAAAACGTACAAAAATAAATAATACAAGTGAGGATGCAAGAATCATCAAAATAAGGTTATACAAGTACATCTAATGAATACAATAAGAAATAAAGTACAAATACATAATAATCACGTGTAGCTCACTAATTGTACAAGTATAAACATAAGTTTAATAAAAATCACATCTAAATATGTAATCAAAACCACGAAGCACAAAAACATAAACAAATGATCATTAGGATAAATGCACATATTATTAACACTAGGATATACATAATAGTTAAACAATAATCGAGAACACAAATAAGTATGAATCTATATGAATATGGGTGTATCTCAAATACTGTGCATGTATATCACAAGTTTAATAAACATTGCATTTAACATAATGAACATGAAAAAACATGACATGCTAAAAATATCAACAATGAAACATGTAAACTAAAATAAGGAGTTGATATAGTTACCAAATTATCTGAACCAATCTCTAGGTCTTCAAATCATGGTGGTTCTCCCACCAAACATCTCTTGAAAGTTGTGCATTCTTTTAACTCAGAACACATCCACCATCAAGACACAATACTCTTACGTCTTGTGAGAGTTCGCTCCTACAACAAATGAAATAGGGGTGGATTTTGGTACCCAAACTTTCTTGGGTCCTCTAGGGTTAGCATCTTTCCTAACTCAAACAAACTTACTTGCAAAATTTAAATCATTTATTCTATCATAACAAAATTTTGCAAGGTGGACCGTACGTCCGCAATGTGTATAAGTGTACACACTAGCATACATGGTGTCATGTGTGTGAATATGAGAAGCATGTGTATGTCGTGATGGGTGTGCATGCATATGTGGAGTATGTTTCTTTCGAAACATAGATTCTAATCTCTTGTGATCCATGGCGTATTGGCTCAGAGTGGAGCCCAAACAAGCTACACTTTTCTTCAGCATACAAATATCATTAATAATAGTTGAAGAAGAAGTGGAGCATACATTCTTATCACTAGGAGATGTATCAATGAAGCATGACAAGAATGGAAAGTAAAATCATTTTTCAAAGAAGTATTTTCCTTTAAAACTAAATCCAATTCGTTTGAAATTAAAACAATTTTATTTTTCAAAGAATCATTTTCTTTTACAACAAAATCAAGTTTTGAAGACAAAACCTCATTTTCTTCAAAACAAGATCAAAATTATTTTTATTTTTCAAAAACTCATTTTCTTTCAAGGTAAGGTCAAGTTGGGTTTTCAAGGAATCTCTTTCACTTGAAATCTCAATCCTCTCTTGCAAAATCATATTAAGTTTTAAAAACAAATTTTCACTTTCTTTTCTTAATTCAAAACTTTTATTTTTCAAAACTTTGTACTTTTTCAACAAGTTTTCACAAAACATGAAAACCTCTTCATTTAAAGCATTGGCATCCTAAGCATTATCATCAATGAAATAGCTATCACTATCATCTAGATGAGTGTCCAAAATTATCTCAAGGGAGTCAATCCCTTGACCATAAAGCAAGTTTGGTCGCACTCATCTCCACTAGATTCCTTCTCCACATTGTTTGTCATTTGTTGCTCGGGAGATGTCAATGTATTCCACACTGCAAAACCGGAATCACAATGAGAAATCAAAGAGGAGTGTTCTTTACTAAGTGTATGATTTAATGCATCTATGGCTTGTGCATTAGCCTCTAAATGCTTGTCATTACCAAGATATGATTTATTGGTAGTGGCAAGGTAAACATGCAATCCTAGGGCTTTAAGATTTGCACTCGTATTAAACTTTCACATATCGATGTTGGAAACATCATACATGGGAGAAGCAAGAAAATCCATGAGTGTATACTAATATGTGTGCAAAGCAACAAATAGATTAGCAAATAGGATCTCACTCCTAGGTGGTTAAGCTGAATATCAGGAGCATAGGCTCTGATACCAATTGAAAGTACACATAGAGGGGGTGAATAGGTGTAGTGCTAATTTAATGCCAAATGATGTGAAATTAAAACACTAATTGCTAACACACTATATGTAACCAAGAGTGAGCCCGAGTTCCCCGTGAAGGGCTCTGAAATTACTCCTCTAGATTCCTCTAGATTAAGAGTTGAGATGCTTTAAAAGCTCTCTTGGTTAAACACAAGTGTGCGCACACAAAAAATACCAAGCATGTATATGATATGAGCAATTAATAATAATGCAAGATATAAGAGAGATAGAGTTGAGACATAGAAGATCAAACTCAAACACCGAGATATGTTTCAAGGTTCGAGCTATTGCTCTACGTCCCCGCCTTCACACAGAAGGATTTTAACTATCCACTATAAGATCTTCCACACAGGGACCTCTACTGAGGAATTTCAAGTCAACACCAGAGTACACAAATCCTTCTCTCTACACAATCTCTGCACCAGGGGGAGCACAAAGTAAAGAAAGAAATACACTTGGTGATCACAAAGATCACAAACACTCTCTTGGTGATCTCAAAGGATCACAAACAATTTTCTCACAAAACAAATATCTTAAAGATATGCTTAGAATTGATAGCTCAAGTGTAAGAAAATAAAGCGTTTTGAAAAAGAAACAACAAAGAAAACACTTGGAAAAACTTCTTGATAGATATGAAATTAAGAACAAAACTAAAATTCTCAAATCTTATTTTTTTTTATTTTCTAAAAACTTTGAAAACAAATAAAGATAGAGAATTTTGGCACAAAAAATCTTTTGAAAACTTTGTTAATAACACTTGAGAAGGCGAGAAAAATTGCTACTGAAAATCTTAGAAAAAATAGCCCTCAAAGACCTATTTATATAGTGGTCTGGAAACATAGCCGTTGGGTCCAAAACCAGGCTAGATTGAGCTGCCGGTCGACCGCCCGATCGACCGGCCAACGGTCGGAATTCTGACCATTGGGGTTACCGGTCGACCGCTTGGTCGACCACCCCAGGCAAACTTGCCTAACGTCGACCGCCCGGTCGACTCGAGGCCAGAACCAGAGAGTTCCCTCTCTGGGTCGGTCGACAGACCGGTCGACCATGCGGTCAATCAGCCCAAGGCTAAGGTAGCTGTGCACGTCCTGTGCACATCGGTCGACCAACCGATCGACCGAGCTCTAGTCCGGTCGACCGGTCGGTCGACCGCCAGCAGGCTTAGGCCTGGGTTATAGGTCATGAAATCTAACTTGATAAATTCCTATAAAATCCCATAAATCACATAAAATCTACAAAAATAAGTTTTTCTAAATATTTGAAGTGTAAATATATGTGATCAAAATTCAATACATATTACAAACTATTTGAACAGTTTTAAACAAAAACTGTATTTTTCAAAACTTGAATTTTGAAATGAAAATTTGTTTTCTCCAAAACTTGTATAAATACAAAAACATGATATTTAAACACTTTTGAAGCATAGTGTGTATAGATAGAATTCAATACACATATAAAAGATATATCTATGTTTTTGACATTAAATCCCAAACCAAGTTTTGATAAAACAAAAACTTAAAACCATGTACTAGAATCATCAAAATAAGTTTTTAGTCAATATGAAACATATATGTATATGGATGAAATTCAATACATATTTAAACATGTAAAACTTGTTTTGATTCTATCTATTCATGAAAGTCAATAAATGTATTCTTGAAAATTCAAAACGGTTAAACCGAAACCAATAAACTATTGAACTTGTATGTGTGTGTGTGAATTTGAGCATATCATGACTAACTATTCTTACACAAGAGCTAAACAAAACTAAAACAAACCTAGACCAAAGTCTTCTCGTCGATCTTCATCTCCAAGATGACTTGATCCAAATACGATCCATAGAGCTTGACTCCATCCGAGTACTAGATGCGATCTTGATGCATTAGCTCTTGAATCAACACATGTTAGCTCCAAAACTGGTTTCGAATCCTTTGTTGAAGCTAATCACCTACTAAGATCTTGATAAATATCTGAAACTATATAAACACAAGATCATTAGCAAACTTAACTTTATAAGTTAGTTATCATCAAAACTAAGGTGAAGGGCCTCTGGGCCAACACATGTATCATAGCAAGCTGATAAATATGCGCCACAATGGCAAAGGAAACATAAGAGAGTACATTATGAAAATATTCAATCTTGTTTCTAAACTAAAAGCACTAAATTGAAACTCTTTGAAGAGATTCTGGTGCACTTCATTCTGGTTTTTTCTTCCTCCCCACTATAACCCTTTTCAAGATTATTTATGATGCTCAAAAGAAAAATTGGAGTTTGATTGAGCTCATCAATCACTATGTCCGGGAAGAGAGATTTAAATAAGAAAAGACTGAAAGTACTCACTTAACATCTAGGATAACACCTCTAATAAGAAAAGAAAAGATGTAACTAAAGAAGGAACACAAACACTAATACAGTCATTGATTCTAGATAAAAGTGTAGGAGAAGAAGCCTAAGGTCATTGCATGCTTCTTCTGCAATAAAGTAAGCCACCTCAAGTAGGATTGCATAAAAAAATGACTAATTAAGAAGGGCATATCTCATATTTATATTTGTTTTAAAACTAATTTAGCTTTAGTGTCATCTTAACAGATAATTCGCATAAGTAGTTCAATGCAGAACTTTCAAAGCCAAAGGAGGCCCAACCCAGCTGAGCGATCATATACATGGGTGATGAAAATTAAGTTACAGTTATATTAGAATTTGTAGGCTTAGATTATACTCTGATTTTTTGTTTTAGATTTGGACGAGACTTTATATGTACCGTCCTTTTAGGCGGAATCATATTTCTATTTCATTGTTAGACAGATTTGATTTTACTGTCACTCTTGTAATGAAATGGTTAGTATATTTCTAATCTAAAGTTGGTATTAGAATTCTAATTGATGGCTATATAAATTGAAACTTCATTCTTCACATCCAAAATCTTTCTATGTGAATAGCCTAGGTATTAAGCGAACATTGATTAATGAAACATCAGAAAATTTGGTGCTAGATGAGTTCATGAGTCTTAGATTTGGTGTATACAGATATTTGTGGTCCTTTCCTACAGTTTCTTGGAATGGTCACAAATACTTTATCACTTTTGCGGACTATTATTCTCATTATGGGTACCTATACTTGATCCATGAGAAATCTCAATCACTGACATGTTTAAAATCTATAAGTTGAAGTTGAAAATTAACTAAATAAAAAGATTAAAGTCGTTAAATCTGACCGTGGTGGTGAGTACTATAGCAGATACAATAGATCAGATAGATGTCCAAGACCTTTTGCCAATTTTCTAGAAGAGTGTGACATTGTCGCTCAGTACACCATGCCAGGAACACCTCATCAGAATGGTGTCGCTGAAAGACGAAACCGCACACTAAATGACATAGTTAGGAGTATAATAACTCACACTACCCTGCCGAGTCATTATGGAGTGAAGCCTTAAAGACAACTGTATACCTCCTTAATAGAGTACCCAGCAAAACAGTAATTAAAATCCCATACGAGTTATAGACTAAAAATCTCCAAGCATTAGGCATCTCCATGTTTGGGGTTGTCCAGCTGAAACTCGACCATATATGCCACATGAGAAGAAGCTGAACTTAAGGACAATTAGTTATTTCATCGTAGGGTATTCTGAAAGGTCTAGAAGCTTTAAGTTTTACTGTTCCTCCACTAAGAACATAACAGAGATGGCTAATGCTAAATTTATTGAGGATATTCAGAATAGTGGGAGTCAAGTAACATAAGGATTTCACATTTGAGAAAGAACAAATTTTTATGCTCATAACAACTGTTCAAATGATGAAGAAATTATTCCACTTCAACATGAACATAGAGTTGTACTCTTATAAGGTACATCTACTATCACGTCTCGCTTCCCAAAATACGCTAGAGCGGAGACACAATGAGAGTCGGCGATGCATATACGCAAGGAGAATACCTCACATATACGCGCTAAACTTTATGTAACTTGAACAAGCTATATAAATCTACTATAATAAATTACGATCACTGCAATAACACATATAAGTTCTCACATATGATAATGAATGAATAAAGAAATAGAATGACAACTGAGTCTAATATATAGAGAATCAGTAAACAACAGGAATACAAGAGAGACAAGAGTATAGGTAATCAAATAGAAAGAACTCTGTGCTCCTCGCAATATGTACGATCCACATCAAACACTTGGTCAATAAAATAAAATATCCTATACCTGGATGTGCAAATCTAGAGTTGTTAGTGTCACGCCCCGCTTCCCAAAATATGAGGAAACGGAGTCGCGACGAAGGTCGGCGACGTATATACGCGAGAAAAATACCCACGTATACACGATAAGCCTAATGTAATCTGAACAAGCTATAAATCGAAACTATAATGGAACATGATTGCTGCAATATTATATATAAGCATCCACACATGATATCATATAAATGAAGAAATAGAATAGCAACTGAATCTGATATATCGAGAATAAGGAAATAATAGGAAGATAAGAGAGATGAGAATACCAGAATCAGGGAGAGAGACTCTAGCTCCTCGCGAAACATATGGTCTCATCGAACACCTGAACAAAAGAAATAAAGTGTCCAATATCTAAACATGCAAATTCAGGGTCGTCAGAAAGTGACCTGGTGAGTATTTGTAAAGAGGACTGCTCGTGCATATAAACAATGTGCACAGAATAATAACAAGATAAACAGCAAACATAAAATAACTAAATAACAGGATAAACAAATAACAGAATAACAATAACATGAATAAGCGTGCAGATAAAAGACAAGTAAAACAACTGATGTCATGATGTGTAACCTAGCATATGTCACTAGTCTGGTATACAAATCTGGTTATGTGTACAAATATATGTCTATCACAGCTTATCTATATGTACAATCAGGTGATTATGGTCAGTCACAATACACTGTAACAATTTATCATTATTAATTATGTCAGCGAACACCAATTGCCACCTTTAATAGACACATCCCATACTACGCCTACTACACGTGTCAATCAGGGTCCTAAGTTATTAAAACTGATTGGTTGGAGACATTATCCATGCTTTAGGTGGGTCCCGTACATACCCAGGACCACGACCTCAGTATTCTGGTGCTGAACTAGGTCGTACCGCTAGGTACTCAGTAACAGTAACAGTAATCTCACTGTATGAACAGTGAAACAATAACAGTATAGATGGGTGTCAGTCATCCCCCAGGAACCCTGCAGTGGAACCCTCAGTCGGTTGCGCAACCTGTATCTTAGGTCCACCCAAAATACAGATGCTGTCTCCTCCATCAATTTCCCCAATCCCGGTTTAAGTTGTTCAATTACATTATTATTTAATTCAGTAAAAACAATCAATACTCATGTTACCTATAACACTGGGACAATGCGGTGACAGTAATGATAACAGTACAGTAACAGTCAGTAATCTATACACGGTGAACAATATCAGTAACAATAACCGTGTATACGATGAACAATAGGACTGTACAGGGTGTTACGGTCAAACAATCTTGTCGCAGTAACTTTCAGTTACATGAATAATACAATAACAGTCTAGACACCTCTAGTCAATATATACAATCTAATATTAGATCAAGACCACATCCACTATATAATATCTATAACTAATCTGTCAACTCATAATCGCAAAAGTTATCCTCATGAACCTCAAACATCAAACCTTATTAAGGTAATCTGGTACAGTAATCACAAGTCCAATAAATCAATAATCAATTATCTCATCCTAACGATCAACTCTGATCCTACCAATAACGGAGATCAAAATGTAACTGCTCTCAAACTCTGATCCTCAAGTCATCGATATATTCAAATCTCAATAACTGAAATACTACATGTTTTGATACATATAATCAAATTCTCATATTCCAATTCGATCAAGATTATCACACACTCTCACTCTATCAAGGTCAATCACAGGATCCCAAAGTCAAGTAACATATCAGATATATATCTAAGATATATCAGGTCAGGTCAATTCAATCAATACCTATTCCTCAAAACCAGATCCATCCAACTATAGCCAAGATCATAACTAAGGGTATAGTCCTCAATCCATAAGAAATCTAGATCATCTTTATATCTAGTATTTAACATCGATAAGATCATCAGTACTCAATTAATATAATTAAGGTAAATTCGAAAGTCTTTAGTTTAATAATCTAAAACCAAGATCATGTTACATATCTATTTCAAGGGTAAGCTATACAAACACATAATGACAATCCAACAAGATCAAACTCCTCTATAAACTGATCAAGGTCCAATATAAATATATCATAGGTCAACTCCAACTCTAACTAAGTCAATGCCAGTCCAAGTATCAGCAAATCAGTATATTGGTAAAGCAATGTCATATCTAACACTTCCTCGATATCCACAGGAATTCTAGTCGGGATAATCACCAACAACTGCCAATAAACACTATGCCTAATATATGTCCTCTAACCTCAAATATAACGTAGTTCAACTGATTAGTAGATCAAATCAAGTCACAGTCAAGGGTATCCAATGCTAGGCCTAAGTCAAATAGTGACAACCACCAACACATGAAATGACACCAAAAATCTCTCGAAACAACCAAATAAATATGATGTGCAGTCATTGATGTCTTATGAAGAGGTACATGTAATCAAACTGGTAAAATATGTCAGATGATCACATGAAATAATGCGGTTAACATATAAACAATTACAAACAAAGATAAATAGCGAAATGGTACAAGAGTAAACACTCACATGAAATGACACGGTTTCGGAACCGAATCGCCGTCTGGCCTTCACTGCATGAGCCGGTACTGATTTACGGATCATCCTAAGGATCGGTCTTCAAATCGCCTATGTATCGGGTCCATAACGAGCACCACTCTAAATCTCCCGTAACGGGTCCGAATCTCACCAAATGGATCTGCATCACTGCACCACGCAACCGAACGCATGAACTCACACGAACATACACCCGTGCACATACACACACCGCATACATACATGTACACTCACACATGTACCAATTATACACACGCACACATCACATACACCTGCATGCATGTATATACATAACCGAATACATACACACCCACATATGATTTGTAATAATAAATAAATGTACATGCATATATTAAAATATCAGTATATTTTATTTAAACACTGTATTTCAAAGTAGGGATATTACACAAACAATCTTAGAATATTACCACATAGTCAAATGATTTTGTACAAGAAAATGTTTCAGGTAAGAACACACGAAATAAAAATACAGCTTAAAATCTAAACCATTGCTTTTACAAGATGTGGAAGCATTATGACTAGTCTCTGGCTGTTTCTTGAAAAGTCTAGTTAATATTTGGAAACTATTATCAAAGCTTCGCCACAGACAGGAGCATGTTGTTAATTGTGTACGGTTAATTTTTCTCCCAAATAATTCTAAATAAAAATTCCCAAAAAAACTTGAAATACAATTTCCGCCACTCCAGTCACAGCAGTCATGATCATGCATACTACAGAACTCAAACAAAACTTAAATTCAAGGATTTGAATGATGCAGACCTAGAAAAACTAGATGAATGGTTAAAGAGAGAGACATGAAGCATCAAAGCTAGACTTGGCCACCAACCGAATTAAATCAGGGTAAAGAAAAATAATTAGATAGTACCCATCACTCATTATATCATACCAATTTAAGCTCTAGTAAATACAATCAGGGCTTGCACTTCCATATGCATCAGCATGTGAGACCAACTTAGCTGTTTCTATGTTGCAGAACCCTTCCATCTTAACGGTATGAAAATTATTCTTAAACAGATCAGACAATGTTATGCAAAAGCATAAAATATTAAGGCTAAGGGGAAAGAAACAAAAATTTTCTTTCACATCATAATCATTAAAGTTCAAATGACTTTTTTTTTTCATAACAAGGAATTGTATATCCAAGTTTCTTATTGTTGCCATTCCCCTGAAAATTTCAATTGCAACCCATAGTCACTTAATGTTTCGAAATCACAGTTAAAACATCAAATGTAACATTAGAAAATGGACACATTCTAATAATTCATATATGAATTTCCACTTCATAATTTACTCCACCACTGCCAACAATATGTTTCTCACATGTGACCTTAAGTACAGCCATTCTATTTTGAAAATAAATAAATAAATAAATCCCCAAATAGAAACTCATTAAATACTTCATCCATTTGAAAATGAATATAGCTGTCTAAGACCCATTTAACTTTTTTTTATTTTTATTTTTTTATATTGCAATCAAAATAAAATTCAGGAGATAAATTAAAGGTCAGGGCAAGGAGATCTAATTCTCACATGTACACATCATGCACAATTTCACACACTTGCATACCAACACAACTACACATCATTATACACAATTAGAGAGGGGACAAGAGAGAAACCTGAGAGGGTGCAGGAGCTCACACGAGTGTAGAGATGGGGAAGGGGGTGCAGGAGCTCCGGCGGATCTCGGCGGAGGTGGAGGAGGTGCTCGATGTTTGGGATGTTGCCGAGCGAGAAGGGGAGAACTCACGGTGGTGCAAGTTTTGATGGAGGGGGTCAGCGGCTTGATGGGGAAGAAGATTAGGTGGGGGATTAGTGTTAGGTTTAGATAAAGATTTAGATTGGGTTGTTAGGATTAGGATTTGAGTAGTTATGATTAGGATTTAGATAAGATTTGAATGGGTAGTGGGTTAACAGGCCATTGGATTTGATGGGCTTGATTCTTGGGCCAAAAATAAAATAATAAAAGGAAAATGAGAAATAATAGGTAAGGGAAAGATAGTGATAGGCTGGGCTGGGAGTTGAAGTGAAAAGGGAATAAAATAAAAAGAAAAGATGAAAAGAAGAAGAAAAATAAGAAGATTGGGTTTAACCGTAATATACATGCAATAATAATAATAATAATAATAATAACAACAACAACAACTAGAAATCTTAACACATAATAATAAGTAACAACAACTATCAATAATAATAAATAAATTTAGATTAAAATTTGACAAATTTATAATAATTTAGTATTGTAAACTCGGAATATTACAGTTAGAAAGTGACCTAATTAGTGTGTAAAATGAAGGAAGTGTGCACGTGGATAATAGTGTAAACATACTACAACACTATCATGTAAATACTGAATAAATACTAATATGAATAAAATGTAAGTAACAGATAACTAAATAATAACATGAATAAAGTTATAAATAAAAGGCAACTCACATCACTGTAAACAACCAACTGATACTCAACGATTTGTAACCTAACATATGTCTAAAATATGTTGAATTATTATTAACCCAAGACCATTTGCCAATTTTCTGGAAGAGTGTGACATTGTCGCTCAGTACACCATGCCAGGAACACCTCATCAGAATGGTATCGCTGAAAGACGAAACCGCACACTAAATGACATAGTTAGGAGTATGATAACTCACACTACCCTGCCGAGTCATTATGGAGTGAGCCTTAAAGACAACCGTCTACCTCCTTAATAGAGTACCTAGCAAAACAGTAATTAAAATCCCATACGAGTTGTAGACTGAAAATCTCCTAGCATTAGGCATCTCCATGTTTGGGGTTGTCCAGCTGAAACTCGACCATATATGCCATATGAGAAGAAGCTGAACTCAAGGACAGTTAGTTGTTTCCTCGTAGGGTATTCTGAAAGGTCTAGAAGCTTTAAGTTTTACTGTTCCTCCATAAAGAACATAACAGAGATGGCTAATGCTAAATTTATTGAGGATATTCAGAATAGTGGGAGTCAAGTAACATAAGGATTTCACATTTGAGAAAGATCAAATTTTTATGCTCATAACAAATGTTCAAATGATGAAGTAATTATTCCACTTCAACATGAACATAGAGTTGTACTCTTATAAGGTACATCTACTATCACGTCTCGCTTCCCAAAAACGCTAGAGCGGAGACACAATGAGAGTCGGCGATGCATATACGTAAGGAGAATACCTCACGTATACGCGCTAAGCTTTATGTAACATGAACAAGCTATATAAATCTACTATAATAAATTACGATCACTGCAATAACACATATAAGTTCTCACATATGATAATGAATGAATAAAGAAATAGAATGACAACTGAGTCTAATATATAGATAATCAGGAAACAACAGGAATACAAGAGAGACAATAGTACCGGTAATCAAATAGAAAGAACTCCGTGCTCCTCGCAATATGTACGATCCGCATCAAACACTTGGTCAATAAAATAAAATATCCTATACCTGAATGTGCAAATCTAGAGTCGTTAGAAAGTGACCTAATTAGTGTGTAAAATGAAGGAAGTATGCACGTGCATAATAGTGTAAACATACTACAACACTATTATGTAAATACTGAATAAATACTAATATGAATAAAATGTAAGTAACAGATAACTAAATAATAACATGAATAAAGTTATAAATAAAAGGTAACTCACATCACTGTAAACAACCAACTGATACTCAACGATTTGTAACCTAACATGTCTCAAATATGTTGAATTATTATTAACCTAACTATTGTGGTACTTAGTTGTGTCCCATAGCATAACTATTTTTTCACATATCAAATAATATTATTGTTGTTGTAACTGCATGCCAATATAGTGCATATATTTTAGAAGGATAACGTGCATGCCCGGTATCACAGTCTAACACCCCTGGTGATGAATCGGGACAGACCGCAAGGCTCAAATACTGAGACCACAACCCCACATAAAAGAATAACTAGTGTGGCGTCATAATCTGGGCAAAACTCAATACCTGAATAACTAGGTAGCCAGTACTACTTTGATTCCCTATGGTGAAACCCGAACTTAGTTAATCACCCTAAATTCTTCCAAAATAGATGACCTGCATTATCAGACAATTACTCCTTTCTCAGGGTTGTAGTGTCTTTTATGAACATGCAAATAATATGATTTATTATTACTAAAATGTAATAGTAACTGAATATATTCAACAACTGTAAATGTCAATAATAGCTGATATCTAATAACTAATATCTGACAACTGATAACTGACATCTGCTATAAAATATTAGAAATATAGAGTCACTGATATCTAAGAGATCATTATCACAATATATCTATGTAACTGAATAACTGGATAATTAAGAGTAAACCATGAAGTGAAGTTCACTGTATATCCTTGAGATCAAACTAAGTCAACAGCTATCGAAATCATAACTAAATAACAAAACATTCTCAAACAGCTATAATCTAGAATAATCTACATCTGATGCTCAAGACCAACAAGCTCGTCCATATTCAAATAATATAATCAGTAAATAATCCTTGCTTCTAATAGTCCAAAACCAACATCATATTACTCATCGATATTTAAGGTAAGATATTCACTCGTATAATCAAAATCCAACTACCATTAATCTTATTTAAATATTGATTAATATCCAATGTAAATCTCAAGTCACGTCCAACTCTAATTAAGCCCATATAAAAATCTAACCATCAAAATATTATATCCTTTGTCAAGTGAATCAGGAAAAACCAACTATGAGCTCAGTCAACCAGTAAGTCTTCCATTTCTATTGATATACTCAAATTCTCAGAATCCAATCCTCATCTGAATTATTACCAATAAAAGTCTGATAATTAATTCACATAAAATCTATCATTTATATACGAACTAAACCAATCTCAAAATCAAGGTGAGTCACAGTCTAAGATATATCACAACTAGATCCGGATCTGAATGATAAATGACTTCATATAAAATGATAGAACACCAGTATCTCTGTATCAAAATATAGACTCCATATACATTTTAACATCAAGATTACATCTACTCAATTATCTGTAATATATCTAAACTCTCATACGGTATAATAATTCACATCAAATAATCCACTACATGATTGAAATATCCATTATCCAACTAATCCAATCTCCCGATCAAAATAGTCAATCATCAGAACCAGGCTCTAAATCATAATGACTAGGATCATTTCTAAACACTAGAAATTTATCATAACTAACTAATAGCAATCCAACAATTTAACTAACTAATAACAAAACAGATAAAACATACAACAAGAACAAACACTCATATGAAATGATATAGATAAAAGCTCAAATAAATTAAATAAATAAAGTGAATAATCACTGAGCTAATAACTGGTACCCAGTGTCTAAAATATGAACTATACTTAAAGTGCATAGATAATATAAATAAATAGGACAAACACTCACTAACAACCATAAGTAAATAATAACACAAATTAAACACTCACATGAAATAATGTGAATAATCATACAAATAAAATAAATAAATAGTATAAACACTCACATGAAATGATGCGGATCCGAGTGTGGGTCGACACGTGCTGCGAGTTGTGCTCTGGTCGGCTACGATACAGATCCGAGTCTGAATCTGGATCACCCAAATGTCTGAATCACTATCGGGTCCAGGTCTCCGAATCGGCTTGCGTGCCACTGCAAACACGACTTCTGTCTTCTGTTACGGGGTTCAGATCGCACAAACTGTTTGGGAGCTACAACTATAACATACACTGAAGCACACGCCTACACAACATACACGTACACACAAATACACACACGTACACAACACACGTGCACATAGAAGGTGAGAAAGATACTGAGAGAGAGAGAACTTGAGAGAGAGGGAGAAAGATACAGATTGAGAAGGGATATAAAGAGAGAAGTAGCTCACGCACGCATGGGTAGAGATGAAGGCGGAACACGATGGAAGTGGAGGGCATGGTTGATATGCTGGTGGCATGACTGAGGAGTGGAGACAATATGCTTGGGAGGGAAGCGGTGATGATGGTATCGCGACTCGTCGGAGAGAGGGGCTCGATACTTAGGGTGCTCGGGTGGTGCGCAGTGGTGGTGCACGCTGGATGGGTGCTCGGCCTAGTCTGGCGGCGCGACAGGAGGCTGAGAGGGTGGCTCAGGTGGTGGGGTTCTCAGCCGTGGGTAGAGGAGATCGGTGATGCTCGCATAGTGTGATTGTCGGCTACAGCTAGCGCGACGGCACTGGGCTCGATATGAGAGGCAGGCCATGTGGCGGGTCACTGGAGAGAGGGGAAGGAGGATGGAGAGAAAGATGACAGATCAGGTGAAGAGGTGGAGCCGAAGAGGGATGTGTCAGTTGTTGGATTCGGAGTAGAGAGGAGAGTGAAGAAGATGGAGGTGTTGGTGGTTGTGGGGCTTGGGTTGCAGAGGCATGGCTCGGGGTTATGCGGTGGCTCCGAGGGAGAAGAGAGATTGAAGAAGATGATTAGTTTTAGGATTAAGATTAAGATTGGGATTAGGGTTTAGAGTTAATGATTATATATATAGGGGAAGTTAGGTTGGGGTTAATGGGTTTGGGCTAATGGGCTAGGCAACAAATAATAATAATATCAATAATAATATATAATAATACTTAGTAACAATACTACTAGTAATAATAATAGACAATAATAATACATAATAATAACAACAACAATAATAATAATTAATAATAATAGTAATGAGAATAACAGTAATTAGTAAATAAAATGATAATAAGTAATAAGGGTAAACATATATAAAGTCAAACTAACATTTAATACTTCAAAATAATTCATATATTTAATAATAATAATAAGTCATAAATCAAGTTAATTAATAGGAAAAATTGCTTTTAGGTCCCTAGGGAGATTGACTTGTGTTAAAAACTCCCTGGCGAAAAAAACTGGTGTTAAAAAGTCCCCCAATACCGGAATTAATTAAATCAAGTCCCCGTGTACGCTTTGTGTAGGCACGTGGGTCTTAAGCGGTATTGGTTGTGTGTTCTGGGCAGTGTCATTCTGAGTAAAAAAAGCTTTATGCGGCGTCATTATTACCGTTTTGCGCGCTGTCATTTCCCAAAAAATACCCTCCATTTTCTTCAATCTCTGCAAAATTCTTAAAACGTATCTCTCAAAAATCAGTTTCTGTCCACCTCCATCTCTCTTAAACTTTCACTCAATGGCCGATCAGAACTCACCGCCAGTCATCTTCAACCTTACATCGGCGACCAGATCTCTGTTTTATAGAAAGGTTCCTGTTGCGAAGAGGAGAGCATCAGCGGTCAGATCTAAGAAAGAGTCTTTGCTACCTTGCCGAAGCGTTCAGTTCCTTTTTTCGGCATAACGTGAGTCCATGATAGTGTCTGTGTCCACTTCTTACCACCTTTTGAACATTATGTCCATATTTATCATTATATGTTCACTATATGTCCAATTTTTCATTATACATCCACATTTCTCAGTAATTGTCCATTTTTTTTACTATTTATCCACATTTATCAACCTCTGTCACTTTTTTTTATTATATGTCCACTTTTTGTGATTTTTCTCCGCATTTCAAATAGTATGTCCACATTTTTAATTATTTTGTCCACCTATTTCTATTTTTGTCTACATTTCGAACATTATGTCCATATTTTTAATTATTTGTCCACCTATTTCTGTTTTTGTTCACATTTCGACCTTCATTACAAATTGTCCACAAAGATACTACTCCAACGAAGAAGAAGAATACAAAATGTTTGCTCAACCCTTCTGGATTCACCTATATTTAAAGTTTATGGAGGGTCTTTTATCACGAATTAGAGATTGTCATCGGCAAGCCTTTGACTCCTGTCTGTTTGTACACTAATTGGACCTTGAAGCTCATCCTAGAGTGGAATGAAAAGGCGAGAGTATTCAGGTTTGCAAGAAGCCTTCACGCCTGATTGTGCACGTGCATTGCACATTTTGTATCGCATATGTCACATTTTCTTCATTTATTTTTAAATAAAACTTTCTTTTTAATGTATTTTCATGTTCAGTGGTATGCAGTGTAATTAGCGAAGAAAATGGGGAAATTGACAGATTTATCCAATTAAATTCAAATAATTCAAAAGATCAAGCAAATCAAGGGGAACAATTCAAATTCAAAGGTTCTAAAAGCTATCTTTTCTGAAAACTGGATATATCAGATAAGATAATATCATCTAATTTCAAAAAAAATAGATTGTTTGAAGACCTTATCGGTTTCGCTAAAGAAAAATGGATATCTTATCAATTCTAGAAAACAAATTAAAGTTCCAAGAGGATAAATGGATAGAGAGAAAATCAACGGATGAGATGAAACAATTTAGATTCAGATTTAAACTGGATATATTTTGGACTTTTAATCAAAATTTTCACTACCGAAACTCATACTAGATGATTCAAGATGATCCAGAAAGAAGACCTAAAAGGCTACAATTCTTATGTTGATTACTTTTTTAATTCTATCATTAGATAAGTCATACTCAGTAATCAATACGATAACAAGCTGTAGATTAGAATTGAATTTCTACATAAAACTCTGATAAATCAAATACAGTTTGGACATAATGGGAGGATTCAAATTCAGAAATAGCTAGCTTCTCTTATCTCATACACTTCCTATCCCTCTGATTTTCTCTTATAAAACCCTCATACCTTGAAGGCAAAAAGGGTACCACTCCAAAGAGAGATTTAGGTTGGTTTAGTTTATTTTTTTTCCTTCTTCAATGTAATTTTTTATTTTTTTTATTTTTTAGGTTAGAGAGAGTTACATGATTATAAGAGAGGAAAAGTTATTGTAGAGTGATACTATGTAAACTTTTCTTCAAGCAGCTTATATTAAAGGTGACAATCAATGGAGGTTCCTACTTTTCTTCATCGTACTCAATCTAGCCAAGCACTGTTTTCATGTACTTCTTTCTACTACTTTGCTTTTTATTACTTCACATCTAATCATGGTATGTTAATCTACAATAGAGGTAAATGTTCTTCTTTTATATCTCTTTTCTATTTTTCTTTCTTAGTTTAATTTAACAATTTTCAATCAACACTCTCTCTTTTAATTCTTTTTCTTTGTACTTGTTTTTTCTTTTCTTTTGAATTAAAAAACTATCTTAAATACTCTTTTTTATCTCTTTTTATTTCTGATTTTTGTACCAACACTTTTTTTATCTCATTTTGTTTCCTTTTCTTTTATAAATAAAATAACAACAATGCCACCATCTCTTCTTCTACATCTCCTCCTTTATTATTTTATTTTCTTTTAAAACTGAGAAGAGAACTCTTTAATCTGTTTTAATTAATTAAAAGAACAAACTTGCTATAAAACTTTCATCGTTGTCCCTCCATGTGGATCACGACGCGTTAGTCCTAGGCTACACGGTAGAATTGGGGACCTAACACTGTTATAAAAGTTTGTAATTTTCTGTGCAGGTTTGGCTCGATCATAACAAATTTTAGCACCCTTACCGAGGAGGAACGATAAGTTTTCTTTCTTCTTGATTTACTTTAATAATTAACTCTTTTTCTTCTTTGTTTTAATGTACAGGGCTAATTACAAAATATTAGGAGCTGCAGTGGACATATTGCTACTTTATACTTCTGCTCAAGAAGGCAGAACATCAGAGCTTACAAATGTGGTGAACTACTAATTGTAGTTTCTTACAGATTGCTTAATTTTCAGAGATTTAAATCTCTGTAGTTATTAGTTTATCTATTTAACTCACTCTGTTCATGTTTCTAATCAACAGTAACTTGTTGCTTTGTGGATGCTAAAAAATGTTTGGATTTTTGCATCTTAGGGCATCTGTCTATTTCGCTTTCTTACATTACTGTTGAAGAGTGCTGGAGAAAAGGTACGTCTGTATTACATATAACTTAGGAAACACACCTGTATGTTATATTGCTTGAGTGTTATTTTGCTATATACTTGCACACGAGCACTAAAACGATTTAAAGGCCTATCTTTAAACAAGATATAGTGGGGAAGTCATTACCCTCTCTTAACCCACAAACCATCTCCTCACTCAATAACCCAGCCTAACTTAAAATTGAGTAGATGTTGGCCCTAGGGATATCTCGGACTCAAATAGAGATTATCCTAAGGGGAAAGTTGTTAGAAGTTGACTCTAGCCAAATCGGTGTCGAATGTTGGGGATTGAGAGGCAAAACCCCAAAGGTTGATGGTTTGACATAATTAGGTCCGTTGCTTAGACACGAATACCTCCCACCAATCTTTCCCCTACCTAACCAATTAACTTGTGATCAGGTTCTGCAATATACCTCCTATGGATAATCAACAATTAGGAGTCGTCTAGGTTTAAGCTTTACTCTAACATAGGCTAGATTTTTCTTTATTTTCTTGTTTGTTTATTTGTTTGTTTTTATTTGTTCTTGTTTTCTCTTGTGAAAATGAATTCTAATTACAATTATTCTGATTATAACTCAAATCCATATTTCATTTCGACCTCTTTCAATTTGGATATTATCAACCCAGCATTACATAACCTTAACCAATCAAGTATGTCAGATTGGTCTTATCCAAATTAATATATGCCCCAATCTCAGTATTATGAACAAGAATACGACAATCATCATCACTCTTTACCAAGTCAGTGGGGATACAACTTCCCTGAGTCTTACTATCAACAAACTTATAAACAAACAGCTTCATATACTCCATATCAAGATGAACTTATAGAAGAAAAATCTTCTTTAGAAAAGACTTTTGAAGCCTTCTTTGAGTCCACATGACAAGTACAAATTATAGCGGACTCAATTATCCCAAACAATTTCAAATTCAAGATCCTTACTTTAATTTTCAAGTCCAACCACAGAAAGAAGAACCTATTGACTTAGAAAAAAGTATGAAACTCATGATTCAGTCCTAAAATGATTATATTCAATCCAAAACGGATTGTCTCCAATCTCTCAATAGGTTAGAAGCAAAATTGACTTATTTGGTCAACATAATTAATGATAGGAATGAGAAAACTCTACCTAAAATATTTTTGATGATTCTTGATTCTCCTTGCCATATTGATGAAGAATCATGGTATCTTGAAGATTTTAACTAAGATTCAATTTTGTCAAATAATTTTGAACTTGACCAATATCAACCCATTGACAAATTGGTAAGTTTTCATTTCAACGAGATTAAACTTGAAGATGAATGTGACAATGATTCCCACTGTTGTGATTCAGTTCAACTTTTTGAGTCTATGCTGACTCAAGTATCCTTACCCGATTTGGACCCAATTCCGAGCCAACACTGATTCCTATCCCTATAGAGCTTGAACATGAACCACCTATTTTGGATAGTTACATTCTATTGTTAGAAAATGAATGTGAATTTGAATTCAATGATTTGGGCCAAACTCATGAATCAACTCCAACTCTTGAACTTAAATTTGATTTGAGTTTTATTCCCAAGTCAGTATCGGTTTCTATTCCTTTCATTATTCAGCCCAAATCATCCATTCCATAAAATCACATTTCATTGTTGGACCAAGATTTAGATCAATATGACACTATGATGATATCCTAAGATTGGTCATATAACCTGAAAATATTTCATGCTAGGATCATGCGTGATCATATTCATATTGGGGAGTATAAAAATGTTAATAAGAAAAAGGTCATAAAAGGTAGATTTCATGAAAATTCACAGTATCTAGATTGGGTGGAAAAGCTTGGCCCAATGAGACCACCACCTTGAGGTGACAATTTTCCTTCCCTTTCTCCTTTTTCAAGTGTTATTGTACTTCATTCATACATTGAGGATAATGCATGAGTTAGGTATGGGGGAGGGTGTACTAACATGCTAACTTTACTAATCTAAAAAAAATCCTTTCTTTAAAAACTTTTTGAAAAGAAAAATAGTACTTTGACTTATTTTGTAAGAAATTAAGTTAATTTTAAGGATTAAGAGGATCATAATTAGGATTTCTTATACTTGGTCAAAATAAAATTATTTGTTTAATTTTGAGGTTAGAAAGAAAGATTAAAAAAGTAATTTAGTCTTGATTTTTACATTGATGAAATATGCACATTTTATATACACATTTAAGGTTCTAAAATAAAAATTCTTATGCCTTATAAAAAAATTATATAAAAAAATTATCTGATTAAGCTGGGTATTTGTGCCTCATAAAGTATAATTATTCACGCCTAAAGGTGGTTCATATCACCAAATAAATTTTTAGTTTTGTCATCTTATTTGTTCGAGTCCTAAGTCCTTGGGGTGTTTTTTCACCGTGTCCTAAACTGTCCGGTTTGGGAGTCACCGACTAAGGCTCGTTACATAGGCGAATTAGAAAGCCTAATAGAGCTAGAGATATTACCACCATAATATAAAAAATAATAATAAATAAATAATAAAAAATAAGGCATAAAAGTTAGAGTTGAAGAATCTCGAGTCAAATTTTCACAGTCATAAGGTGCATATGACTTAGGGTAAAATAATAAACTAGATGAGAAATATAATTTTAATACTTACTTTGATTAAAAACAAGTTCTTGAGTAGAGACTAAGTTTAGAAATGATGCATTTTCAAAAATACTAACACTTTGTTTTTCTTTCTTATAGATTTTGTGGGTTTAATCTACTGAAAACTCTCACGAGACAAAACTCATCCTCTAGGGTAACTTAGAGGTTTAACAGCTTATTACACGTGCTAAGTGCAACCGTGATTCCTACGAAAGTGAGTTAGATTAGGTTAGCTCTACTTTTTGTTTTGCTTAAGAATAAGTAAAAGATAAGTGTGGGGGTGTGATTGTGCATGTGCATTGCACATTTTGTATCGCATATGTCATATTTTCTTCATTTATTTTTAAATAAAAATCTGCTTTTTAATGTATTTTCATGTTTAGTGGTATGTAGTATAATTAACGAAGAAAATGGAGAGATTAATGATTTATTCAATTAAATCTAAATAAATCAAAAGATCAAGCAAATTAAGAAGATCAATTCAAATCCAAAGGTTTTAGAAGTTATCTTATCTAAAAACTGGATATATTAAATAAGATAATATCATCTAATTTCAAGAAAAAATGAATTGTTTGAAGACCCTATCGATTTCGCTGAAGATAAATGGATATCTTACAATTTTAGAAAATAAATTGAAAATTTAAGAGGATAAATGGATAGAAAGAAGATCAACAGATGAGAAGCAATTTAAATTCGAATTCAGAGTGAATACATTTTAGAATTCTAATCATAACTTTCACTACTGAAACTCAAATCTGATTATTCAAGATGATCTAGAAAGAAGACTTAAAGAGCTACAATTCGTATATTGATCACTCATTTCAATTCTATCACTGAATTAGTCATATTCAGTAATCAATACGATAACAAGTTACAAATCAGAATTAAATTTCTACATAAATCTCTGAATAAATCTAATAAAGTATGGAGATAAGGGGAGGATTCAAATTCAGAAATAGCTAACTTTACCTATCTTCATACACTTTCTATCTCTCTGATTTTCTCCTATAAATACCCTCATACCTCGAAGGCAGAAAGGGCACCACTTCAGAGAGAGATTTAGGTTAGTTTAGTTTACGTTTTTCTTTTCTTCTTCAATGTAATTAATATATTTTTATTTTATTTTATTTTTAGGTTAGAGAGAGTAGTTACATGATTAAAAAAGAGAAAGGGTTATTATGGAGTGACACTATGTAATCTTTTCTTCAAAAAGCTTATATTGAAGGTGACAATCAATGGAGGTTTTTCACTTTTTTTCATCGTACTTAATCTAGCCAAGCACTGCTTTCATGTACTTCTTTCTACTACTTTGCTTTTATTACTTCACATCTAATCATGATATGTTAATTTACAACAGAGGTAAATGTTCTTCCTTTATCTCTTTTCTATTTTTCTTTCTTTGTTTAGTTTAACAATTTTCAATTAACACTTTCTCTTTTAATTCTTTTTCTTTGAACTTATTTTTCTTTTCTTTTAAATTAACAAAATCATCTTAAATACTTTTCTTTTATCTTTTTTTATTTCTGATTTTTGTACCAACACTTTTCTTTGTCTTTTTTTGCTTCCTTTTCTTTTATAAATAAAATAACAACAATGCCACCATCTGTTCTTCTACATCTCCTTCTTAATATTTTTATTTTCTTTTAAAACTGAGAAGAGAACTCTTAAATCTATTTTACTTAATTAAAAGAAGAAACTTTCTATAAAACTTTCATCACTGTCCCTCCCTGTGGATCACGACCCGTTAGTCCTAGGCTACATAGTAGAATTGAGGACCTAACACTATTATAAAAGTTTGTATTTTTCTGTACAGATTTTGGCTCGATCATAACAACACCTTCACACCATTTTAAATTAGAAGTCACACATTCCTACCAACCAATGATATTCCACGAAGAAGAACATGGAGGAAACTCCCCTTTGGAGGAAGTATTTCAAGGGTAAACTATAGGAGAAGCAGAGGGACGAGACTGAGAAAGAAAAGGAGATCAGGGTCCTGCGAGGATGGAAGATCCCTTCTGAAAACAAGCAGAGGTTAGTTGAAAATAATATGTCCAACTTAAGTGAAATGTGTCCACTTTCTTATTTTTCTGTCCACTTTTCTGTATTTTTTCTATTTTTAATTGTTAATATTGGTGCTCCCTTTTGACAACTTTGCACAACTTTTGTACATTTTTAAAAGGTATTATTTGAAGGAGCTCCTTACTAGCCTCGTTGAGAGCTCAAAAAAGAAGGATATTTTTGAATTTGTCCTCCTTCAAATCATGTACCAGCTTTCAATGATATGGCTCCAGAACACCAGGCAATCAGTATCCAAGAATCACTTTTGGTATTGTCGGTGCTTGGAAGCTGTGAAAGGCACGACGTGGGCTGTGGCTATTCATGAGGAAACAATGAAAGGTGTTCGTAATACAAAGCTTTCAATGGAGAGGCGAACTACTAGTGAAAGTATAAGTAACAGTGGCTACATGTCTGGATGTGCCACCCTGTTAAATGTAAATTTGGCCATCCCAAGTTAATATGTCCAACCTTTTAGGTTTCTGTCCAATTTTTTTTTAGTAATTTGTCAACTTTTTTAGTTATTTGTCCATTATTTTAGTTATTTGTCCACTTTTTTAGTTATTTGTCCACATTCGTAGTTATTTGTCCACTTTTTTGATAATATGTCTAACTTTTTATTCTGAAATGCAGTTATGATACTATACAATAACTGACCTGCAAACACCGGCTAGTAGAGACGGTGTTCCACCCATGTGTAATTGGATAGAAATGGGATAGGCTGTAGGCTCTTTTAAGCTATTGGGGTTAGAGCGTAGGTCACAGAAGGTCGTCTACCACATCATCTATGAGGAAGTGATGGTAGCTGAAAAGAAAGAAAAGGAGAAAGAGAAGTGGGAAAGGAAGAGATAAGTGAAGATAGAAGAAAAAGAGGAGAGGAGAAGAGAGCAAAGAGGAAAGGAGAGAAGAAAGGAGAGAGAATGAAGAGAAGAAGAGGAAAAGAGGGAGAATGTGGTACCTTTCGAAGAAAAGGAGAGGAGGAGCGAATAGAGAAGCAAAGGGACATAAGTGAAGAGGTGCTTGTTTGTTACGAAAAAGAGATTGCCCTCCTTCACACTGCCTTAGCGGTTGCTGACCTCCATGAAGTTGCGAAAGCGGGACTTTTTGTTGAAGATCTTAGGAAGTTTCCCGATGCTAAAGAAAAAGATGTAGAATCAATCGAGGTGGGTGTGGACAATGAACTGCCCTCAGTTGTCGAGGTGGAAGTAAAAGAGAAAGTTAGAGAGGAGGAAAGAGAAGAAGAAAAGAGGATGGACCGCGCGCTCTGCTGGTTTGACTAGCATTATTAAGAATATGAAGGATCAAGAATGCCGAAAGTCTGTTAAGGTTGTGATATCTTCATCTTGGGCATTTCCCATAATACAGGTAATTTTTGTCTACTTATTTGATAATCTATCCAACTTTTAAAGTATATGTCCATGTTTTAAAGTATTTGTCCAACTTTTAAATAATCTGTCCAAAATTTTAATTATTTGTCCATATTTTTTAGTACATGTCCAATTTTTAAAGTTTTTGTCCATATTTTTAAGTATCTGTCTAAGTTTTTAAGTATCTGTCCAGCTTTTTAAGTAATTGTCCAACTTTTAAAGTTTTTATCCATATTTTTAAGTATCTGTACAAGTTTTTAAGTATGTGTCCAACTTTTTAAGTAATTGTCCAACTTTTAAACTATCTGTCCAATTTTTAATGTTTCTGTCCAACTTTTAAACTATTTGTCCAACTTTTTAAATAACTGTCCACCTAACAACATTTTGTCCACTTATTTAATTATTTTGTCCCACCTTTTAATTATCTGGCAACATGATAAGGAAAACAGGTACAAAAGAAGCGTCGGCCAGCAGCGTCCTCTTCCACTGTTCCAGAAGAAGACTCTGCCTAAAAGCATCTGTAGCAGCAGCCTCTGCCTTGGTGGCAGCAGAAGCCTCTGTAGCAGCAGCCTCTGCCTCGGTGGCAACAGAGCCTTCTGAAACAGCCTCCCTCGGTGGCAGCAGAGCCCTCTCCTATTGTTCCACCAGCAGCCTCTGCTTCGGTGGCAGCAGAGTTCTCTGCCATTGTTCCACCAGCTACCTCTGACCCAGTGGCAGAAGAATCTACTGCATCGGTTGCAAGCACAACCTCCTCCGATGAGACGGATCACAATTGTGTGGACATCTGTGCAACTATGCATATGGGACCCAGGACATAAGCATAATTCTTGAAGTTGGATGAATTGAACGCGAATGTTCCCCTTGATCCGAACTTCACTGTGTAGATGTATTGGGAGGATGGCAAGGACACTGGGTTTGTTCACGATGTCAATTACTGGGACCTAACAGCCCAGCTCAGTCCCCAGGAACGTGAGGCTTTGCAACATTTCCTGCAGCTGCCAGTAATGAGGTATTTTTATATGTCCGGATTTTATAAGTATCTGTTCAACTTTTAAAGTTTCTGTCCAACTTTTAAAGTTTTTATCCATGTTTTTAAGTATCTGTCCAAATTTTTAATTATATGTCCAACTTTCAAAGTATCTGTCCAAATTTTAAGTATTTGTCCAACTTATTAATCATCTGTCCAACTTTTATTCCCAAGGATGCAATTTGTTTGGTCTGGGAGAGATATGTTCATGAACCAGCAAGACCTTCTGCAGATCCTCCAGGACGGTATGCTTGGGGATGATCTGATTGATGTCTTGCTTGGGAAGGAGATTATTTAGCTACAGGACGGCTAACATGAGGAGCAGTATAGAAGATTTGGAATAGTCCATCCCAGATTTTTCGTAAGTAAATTTTTTCCAATTTTAGGATTTTTCTGGCTAACATTTCTATTTTTTGTCTAAATTTTATGTTTTTTGTCCAACATTTATAAATTATATCTAACTTTTCTTACGTCCAACTTTTGTTATGTATTTTCTCTATAGAATGTCTTGCAGTACGAGTAGAAGGTTGAGCAGAACCAGCTCTTCATCTTATATGTGGTGCAATATGTTGCCGAAGACAGGCTGATTCTGTTAATTCCTATCTGCGGTGACATACATTGGCACCTTATCAAGATTAATTTCGAGAGGAATGAGATTGGCCACTGCAGTTCTCTCGCTCACAAGAAGTAAATCGCAAACATCAAGAAGATTCTCAAGTGTCTTAAGGCTATGGGCGGAACGTCAGCTCGCTGATTTGTCAAGCACCTCCTATACCGCCACTTGGAATCAGCAACAAGAAAACAGGTGTGAACATTCTGTAAATTTCTGTCAACAACTTTCTGTCACATTTTTCACTATATGTCTACCTAACTCAATTTTTGTCCACAATTCTTAAATGCAATCTAACTTTTTCATTTGCAGTTATGATTGTGGTATAATTTTTTTATGAGTACGTGAGGGCAATTATTTGGGCGGTGACCTCTATAAAGTTATCCCTACTAGGAAGTCTCTGATGGCGCACCAGACGGAGATCTGTGCCAAGCTGCTGGTGGAGGGTCGAGTAATGAAGACGAAGACATCTATCATACAAGCTGTACCGCTAACTCTTTACAACCCTGAATAATTTTTGTCAAAAAATGACATATATTTCTTAAAGTTGGACATATTTTCGAAGATGTGGACATTTACTTGGAAGCGTCGACATATACTCCTAAATTTGAACATAAATTCATAAATGTGGACACATATTCCAAAATGTGGACATATAGCCGGTACTATGGAAATATAGTCCAAAATGTGGATAGAAACATACTTAGGTGAACATAATATATTATTCAAGTTCCCAAAATATGAACATATGTTCCGAAATGTGGACATATTTTCGAAAATATGGACATTTACTTGGAAACGTCGACATATACTCCTAAATTTGGACATATATTCATAATTGTGGACATATATTCCAAAATATGGACATATAACAAGTAATGTGGACATAATATGTAGATAGAAATATACTAAAGTGGACAGAATATATTATTCAAGTTCCCAAAATGTGGACATATTTTCCAAAAAGTGGACATATAGTCCAAAATGTGGGCATATAGTCCAAAATATTTAGATAGATACAAAATGGAAAATCCTACATTTCCAATTTGATTACTAAGTAGGATTACTGATATCCTCATCCACCACAGCAGGGTCCATTATTTCCTCATCTATCCCATCATTGTAAGTACGGTAATTGTGACCATATTTTCGACATCTACTGAACACAATCGGGCGTGTTAGAAATCGATTGTTGATTTGCCCTGTCTTGTTCCTCCCGCGGCGCTTTTTCATTACTGAAAATCTTATTTGTAAAGTCTCCTCTGTTACCTGTGCGAGATATAAGTTAGTACCAAAGTATAAATATTGGATACTAATTTGGACAAATAATCCGAAATGTGGACATATGCTACTAAATTTGGACATATATTCATAAATGTGGACAAATCCCGAAAATTGTTGGAACTTATTTTGATGATAACATTTGTGATGCAGTTGTGTTGGAGCTCTATCTCAAAAGCTTATGATGAGTTCTATATGTTGAAGCCTACTCAAGGATATGTGGCTATTTTGTGTATTTGATATAGAATATTAAAAGCCTTGAAACACACACACTTTAGTCTATTAGTCGACTTATATATCCTATAGTCGACTTGACCCTTTATGTAGTCGACTAACTTCTGTCCTGAAAAGATATCAACTTTCTGTTTCTTGACAGTTAACATTATTAGTCGACTTATCAACCTTTCTAGTCGACTAATACCTGTTGTAGTCGACTAATATATTCTGCTGGTCGACTAATTCCAGTTTCCAGAGACTTACATATCTGTATCAGTCTTGATGTAGTCGACTTGTTTTTTTTATTAGTCGACTAACCCAGTCAAATATGCCTGTACTAGTCGACCAACTCCCAACCCCTAGTCGACTTATAGCAGTTTGTAATTGTTATACAGTTATTGAATTCTGGTGGTTTATCCAACGTTTTAATATTCAAATTTGTTCTAATAACTACCCTAACTGACCATAGATTTTACCTATAAATAGGGATGTTGTCCTAGGCTAAATCACCAATTTACATCAATAGTTTTTCTGCCCAAAAACTCTGTTCAAAAATCTGTTTTCAGAAAACTATTTTTCACTTTCTATTATTTACTCAAATTCTAATTCTCTAGTGAAGAATTCTGAGAGTCCACCTATAAGAGTCCTTATTCACGATCACATAAAGATTCAAGGCTTATAGGATTGGTTGTAATTACTCAAAGAGAAAGATTGAACAAGAGCATTTTTGGGTTGAAGAGAAGTTATCCAAGGTGTTGTTGTCTTCTTGGTGTAAGAAGAGTTGTATACATTTGGCAAAGGGGATTTGTCAAGTGGTGTACAAGGTGTTGGTTTTGGGTTTACAAAATCAATGTTAAAGAAAATCTTAAGCGGGTTGCTTGGGGACTGGATGTAGGTCACGAGGACCGAACTAGGATAAAATCTCTTGTGTTTGCGTTTGCATTTTCTGAGATTTATTTACTTTGCTGTAAGTTATTTTATTTAATGCTAATATCTTTATTCTAGTGTTGTGTTGACATAATATTTTAGATCCTATAATTGGTATCAGAGCCCTGCATACCCGGTCAATACCCTACAAGGATGGCAACGGAGTTTCCTTCATCGCAATTCAGAGGACATTCTATATAACGTCTACCACTATTTAATGGATCAAATTACAACTATTAGAATTGTAGAATGAAGATCTATTTGCAATCACTCAACTACGAACTATGGACATAGTAGAAGCATTGTACACCAAGCCAACCACAAATTACAGTTCATAGAATGAAGAACAAAAGAAGTCTGCAAAACTTGATGCCAAAGTAATGAACGCGCTTTTCTGTGCCTTGAAAAGAAGAATGCAATCGTATGTCAATGCCCAGATCTGTAAATCAAATACAGCAAACTCTACAAGTAACATATGAAGGCACAAATAAGGTTATAAAATCTAAAATTTCTATTCTTGTCCACAGGTTTGAACTCTTCAAAACGAAGGAGAATGAAACCATCTCAAAAATGGTTACAAAATTCACCGACATTACAAATTCCTTAGTAGCCCTTGGAATACACTCAAGTCAAAAAAGTGAGAAAGGTTCTTCGTGCACTCACACCAGATTGGGAGAAGAAGACTACTACAATTGAAGAAGCAAATGATCTCTCAACTATCTCTCAACTATGTCATTAGAAAACTTTATTAGTAATTTAATGACATATGAAGTACAACTTGAAGATCGAAAGAAGGATGAACAATAACTTCAATCCAAGAAGAAAGTACTTTCCTTCTATGCATCCACAGATACGGACAATTCAGATGATGATAAAAAGGAGATGACAATGCTCTCAAGAAAATTAAAAAGTTCTTGAAGTAAGGTAAGTTTAATCCTACATGTTTTAATTGTAATAAAACGGTCATATGAAGAAGGATTGCCCATTGCTAAAAAATAAAGAGAAATTCAAGAGTAAAAAGTTCAAAAAGAAGAAAGATTATCAAGCATCATGGGAGAATAGTGATTCATCTTCTTCAGATGAAGAAGAAGCAACTGAACATGCAAATATTTGCTTTATGGCTCAAGAAGAAGATGAGGTACAATATACTGAACTCTTAGATGCATTTCATGAGTTATATAATGGTCTCAAGAATGAAAAGATGAAAAATAAAGTTTTATCAAAGAAAAATGAAAGACTTCACAAAGAAAATGAACTTCATGTTTCTAAGTTGTCTTTCTTAAATTCTCAAAATGATGATTTTGAAAAAGTTATATCATCATTGAAAAAAGATAATGAGAATTTATGACAAGATAATGTTTTATTGAAAAGAGAAACTATGTCTTTAAATGAAAGAATTTCTGTTTTAGATAAAGACATGATAAGTTTCAAAAATAAATATGAAGAACTTTTGAATAAAGTGACAAAGTTTAATAAAGAAAAAGAAAATTTAAATGGTATATTATTATATCAAAAGGTTTCATATAATCATTTTGGACTTGGATTTTCAAAAGATAAGCATATTAGAATTGGTTGTTCAAAAAATAATGTGGAAAGAACTACACGTGTGTACAAAAAGAATAATGATAACTCTTTTAAGAAGACCATGAAAAAAAAGTATAAATATATTTGAATTACTAAAAATATAAATAATTTGGATAAAAATGCTTATATTGCTTCATATATACATCATATATGTAATTCATGCAATTATGTTTATACTAACAGATGAAAACCAAATTCAAATTGGATTTAGATTCTTAAAAGTTAATATTTGATCATGTTATGATTGGTGCCATTAACAATGTTTTATCTTATAGGTACCATATAAAGAAAAGAGAATACCGATAATATAAGTTATCTCTAACATTTGAAAAATATCATATGTATTCTATGATGCAGGGGGAGAACACTTATTATATATATCTGTTATGACCCATTTTATGCAGGAGGAGAACATATATTTGTTATAACCTGTTTTCTGCAGTGGGAGTTTCTCTATAGGAGGAGTTTGTGCATACACATATTGTCATCATAAAAAAGGTGGAAAATGTTGGAACTTATTTTGATAATAACATTTGTGATGCAATTGCGTTAGAGCTCTATCTCAAAAGCTTATGATGAGTTCTATATGCTGAAGACTACTCAAGGATATTTGGCTATTTTGTGTATTTGATATAGAATGTTAAAAGCCTTGAAACACACACTTTAGTCTATTAGTCGACTTATATACAAGTATAGTCAACTTATATATCCTATAGTTGACTTGACCCTTTATGTAGTCGACTAACTTCTATCCTGAAAAGATATCAACTTTCTGTTTCTTGACAGTTAACATTATTAGTCGACTTATCAACCTTTTTACTCGACTAATACCTGTTGTAGTCGACTAATATATTCTGTTGGTCGACTAATTCCAGTTTTCAGAGACTTGCATATCTGTATCAGTCTTGATGTAGTCGACTTGCTTTCTTTATTAGTCGACTAACCCAGTCAAATATGCCTATACTAGTCGACTAACCCCAACCCCTAGTCGACTTATAACAGTTTGTACCTGTTGTACAGTTATTAAATTCTGGTATTTTATTCAACATTTTAATATTAAATTTGACCTGATAACTACCCTAACTGACCATAGATTTTACCTATAAATAGGGATGTTGTCCTAGGCTAAATCACCAATTCACATCAATAGTTTTTCTGCCCAAAAACTCTGTTTAAAAACCTGTTTTTCAGAAAACTATTTTCACTTTCTATTCTTCACTCAAATTCCAATACTCTAGTGAAGAATTCTGAGAGTCCACCTATCAGAGTCCTTGTTCACGATCACATACAGATTCAAGTCTTATAAGATTGATTGTAATTATTCAAAGAGAAAGATTGTATAAGAGCGTCTTCGGGTTGAAGAGATGTTGTACAAGGTGTTATTATCTTCTTGGTGTAAGAAGAGTTGCATACATTTGGCAAAGGGGGTTTGTCAAGTGGGGTACAAGGTGTTGGCTTTGGGTGTACAAAATCAAGGTTAAGAAAAATTTCAAGCGGGTTGCTTGGGGACTGGATGTAGGTCACGAGGACCTATTCAGGATAAAATCTCTTGTGTTTGCGTTTGCATTTTCTGAGATTTATTTCCTTTACTGCAAGTTTTTTATTTAATGCTAATATCTTTGTTCTAGTGTTGTGTTGACATAATATTTTAGATCTTACAAAAATATGTACATAATGTCAAAAAAGTGGACAAAAACATGCTAAGGTGGATAGAATATAGGAGAATGATACCTTTGGCTTGTCGAAATTGGGAATAGGATATAGCGTTAGGGCATAAGTTCGCTTGAATGTCTCCACCTTCATGTGATCATCTAGGTAATTCATTACGCTATGCTGCATGAACCGAATGACAGCACATGCTTGTCTACATGGGATGCGTGTAACGTTCCATTTCTGGCAAGTGCAAGAGCGCAGTGTTGGTCGAACTACAACCGTACGCCAGTCGAAGACCTCGTACACATCATTGACTGCCATTATTACATATTTTTATTCAGAATCTTTTATGGTTTAGGGCAGACGACAGTGGTCCATTTCTCACCCTTTGCCTTCTGGTGTTCATACAGTTTATGATTTGAACGCGTATATGGTCAACCATTTGTACCACAGAGAGAAACCTAGCCTCACGTATCGAGCTATTATATGACTCCGCACAATTAGAAGTCATGTGTCCATATATGATAGAATATAAGATAAAAACACAAATTTGACTTAATGTTAACAAAAAACTAAAATCGTGGACATAAACTTAAAATTATGGACAAAAATATATATTTGTGGACAGAAACTTACAATAGTGGACAAAAACCTAAAACCGTGAACATAAACATAAAATTATGGATAAAAATGTACATTTGTGGACAGAAACTTATAATAGTGGACAGAAACTTAAAATCGTGGACACAAACCACATACCTCACTCCCGAAAAAATGCGTTGGCCCAAATTTTTGGTTCATAAGACAAAAGCAAATGGTAAGCAGGTATGGACTTCTTATTGATTTTCTCCACTTATGCATTGTAATCTTCAACACTGTACTTGTAAGCTGCCCAATGTAACATTTTTGTTAATTCTTGGGAAGTGTGCAAATTTAAATCCAGGTTTTCTTTATAACTGTTCTTGTAATTTTTCATGAGATAGAGCACACAACGAGAGTGCAACGCATCAGGAAAATATCATTCAATGGTACTTTCAAGCCCCTTGTCAGCATCGAACATGAACACCAATTAGTGTGGTGGAGCATAGGATTCAGGTATTTCATACAACATCTTCCGCAATCCACTAATAAACCAATTCTTCTTGTCCTCATTTTCAATGTCACACACGTAAAAGGCTACTGGGAATAATCCGTTGTCACCATCGTAAGCTGTGACGGCCTAAAGTGTACTCTTGTAACGATCCTTAAGAAAGGTACTGTCGAAAAAAATCAAAGGTCTGCAACCGGCCAGATAACCTTCTACGCAAGCAACATAACATATAGAGCATTGTAAACCGGCTATTTTCACTCTCGAGAGAAACAAAACTACCCGAATTCATCTTCAATACCTTCTACTCATACCTAACTGATACAAAAAATTAGTCCAAGTGGACGGAAAATAAGAGAAGCGGACATACATTAGTTTAGGTGGACATAATATATAAATTTGGACAGAAATATAAGAGTGTCGACAAAATTAAGAAAACATGTACTACCACAGGAAGTCATGAGAGTGTCTTGCCAGTCCATAAAGCTCGTTCTGCGCCAATTTCTTTCCCCATCAGTCCTAGTGGTACTTAAGCGAAACTCCAAATTGAGCTTTGAAATCTTTTCTAGCATCACGGGCTCTGTATGTGGGACGGTGCTTGAGTATATTTTGCAGGATAGATGGTACAAATTTCCTCAATGCTCTCCGGTGCCCATCAGTACCCATGTCTCCACCATATGTGTGCACAGGGTTAAAGGTTTTAATAGCAAACCTGGTGCTGTATGTGACCGGCGATGCATGAAACCTCCAAGCACAGCCAGTGTCTTGCTTCTTAAGCATTCCACAGTGATTCTTTTTTATCGTTCTTCATAAATTATAAACAAATTTCTTGGCAATAGCATACTATATCAGTTTGAGCCTCACTTCTTTCACACTATTAAATTGTTGTCCCGCACCATGAATAGAATCATGCCACCAAGCAGGGATACGAATGGTGTCATTCACCGTATCTTTGGCTAATCGAATGTGTTCACCGATGTTAGGAATACTAACAGAGGCACTGTGGTGAATTGGTAGACGAATGTTAATATATTGGACAGAAACATAAAATTGTGAACAAAAACTTAATAAAGTGGGCAGAAACATAAAATCGTGGACAATAACCTAAAATCGTGGACAAAAACTAAAATTGTGGACAAAAATCTAAAATCATGGACAGAAACTTAAAATTGTGGACAGAAATCTAAAATCGTGGACAGAAACTTAAAATTATGGACAGAAACATATGTTCGTAGACAAAAATTTCAATAGTGGACAAAAACTTACTTTTTGTCTGCTTGGGAACATATCTTAGATGACGAAGTTCCGTGAGTTGCAGCCTTTATCATGATGTTCACAACTCTGCAATTATAGGCCCGAGAAACTTCAAGCAAGTATTGAACATCTTGATCGGTGTTCAGCATAAAAATCACGTTGGGTTGTTGCTCAAGTTTATAAGCAAGATTTAATTGTTGTACATGAAGATCAAAGGTGTTCGATACTTCCATCTTGAATGCAGAAAAGCCTTGACCAGGCTGCAACCTCAAACACGTTCCTTCTCCATCCGGAGAGGTAATTATATAAAATAAGAAAAAGTTATCTTCTTGTTGAACTAGTGATGATTCATTTCCAGATGAAGATGAATCCATCGATTTTGGATGGTTATGATATAAAAGAAGATATAAGAGACACAAGGGAGATACAATTGAGATAAGAAAAAAGAAGTTATATCACCACTTATTATATAGCCAAGTTTTCCCACCAATTTTCTTATCTAATCACTTCTTTTTCCTCCAATTACATTATTTTATCAATATTCTTCATCAATAAAATTGAAAGGGAAATAGGTTAGCAAAGAATGAAAATGTCCAATCATCAAATATATCGAGTATGAAAAATTAAATGCTCCTGTTAGTCACATCGTTGAAAAACTTTCATCTAGAATTTAAAATGTGGACTCAGCGTTGGGTGGACAAATAATTAGAAAAGTTAATAGATAATTGGTCATGCTGCCGTCAAAGAGTAGGCACATGTTACTTTTCGTCAGAAAGGGGACACATCAGCGTGGGCAACAATGACAATACAAAAATACATTTGAGGGCGTATGCACATGTGGTGAGAACAGGGACCGGGGCAAACGGGAAACTGGGTCAAATGACTTTTTAACACCAGTTTTTTCGCCAGAGAGTTTTTGACACAAGTCAATCTCCCTAGGGACCTAAAAAAAAGTTTTCCTAATTAATAATAAGTAAAACCAAATAAATATTAAAAATATTAATACTGTATTATTAATTTGAGATATTACATATATAGTTCATTCTGAAGTAGATCCTACTGATAATGTAGAACCTGAAAATCCTCAAGCGCAAGTGCCTAGGAGATCAACTGGGGAGAGAAGATCAGTCATTGCAAATGACTATATAGTTTATCTCAAAGAGCATGAGTTTGACATAGGGCTAGACGATGATCCCACATCTTTAAATGAGATCAAACTCAGTATTCACTTCTCTTAGTGGTCAAATGCCACAAAAGATGAGTTAAATTTCATGAAGGACAATAATGTTGGGATTTAGTAGAGTTTCCTATAGAAAAGAAATCGATTAGTTGTAAATGAGTCTTCAAAACCAAGTGAGGTTTGAAAGGAAACGTCGAAAGATATAAGGCACGTCTTGTCGCAAAGGGATTCACTCAAAGAGAGGGCACTGACTATAAGGAGACTTTCCTCTCAGTTTTCATGAAAGATTCTTTTACAATTATCATGGCACTAGTGGCTCACTTCGATCAGGAGCTACACCAAATGGTTGTTAATGCTGCCTTTCTTTATGGTGATATTGATTAAGAAATCTATATGGTGCAACCAGACAGTTTTTTGAAGTCAAAGGTTCACAACATCTGGTTTACAAATTAAAAAAATTCATTATGGTTTAAAGCAAGCATCCCGTCAATGGTATTTGAAATTTGATCAAGTAGTATCCGGCTTTGGTTTTAAGGAAAATATAGTTGATCAATACATTTATCATAAATTTAAAGAGAGTAGACTTATATTTCTTGTGTTGTATGTAGATGACATACTACAACAAGTAACGATATAAATTTTCTACTTGAGACCAAGAATTTTCTCTTAAAAGTTTTGAGATGAAAGATCTTGAAGACACTTCTTTTGTTATAGGCATCTAGATTCAACGTGACAGAACACGTGGAATATTAGGTTTATCACAAAAAGACCTATATTGATAAGGTGCTAGATAGATATGATATGAAGAATAGAATTACTTTAGGGGAGGTAAGTTGAGTCTACTCTAATGCCCCAAGAACGACCTACAAAAAGAGCAAATGAAAGATATTTCATATGCATCGTCAGTTGGAGGTCTGATATATGCTCAAGTTTTTACCCGTCCAGACATAGCATATACCGTCGAGAAACTTGTCAGACACTTGATCAATCCTGAGATTGATTAGTAGAAGACTGCCAAGAAGATGATGCGATATTTTTAAAAGACTACATGAAATCTGATCAGTTGCAGCTGATTGGATACACATATTTACAGATTATGCTGGATGCATTGACAGCAGGAAGTCCACTTCAGATTATATTTTCCTGATTGCGGAAAGATGATGGATTTAGTCGAGAGGCCATTACAGCTACACTATGACAATAGAGTTCAGAGCTTTACTGCAATAGTGACAAAAGTTCAGCAAAGTTGAAGCATATTGATATCAAGTTTTTTGTCATTAAGGATAAAGTTCGAAATCACATTGTGTCTGTTAATAATATTAGTACGATTCTTAATATTATAAATTCACTAACTAAAAAACTGCCACCTAAAGCCTTCTTAGAGCATATTGCTCATATGGGGATTGCTAATCCTGATGATATCTTGATTTAGTGGGAGTGAATAATTTTGTTTTATGTAACAAATACTATTTCTAGTGCACTATATATATATATGTATGTATGTATGTATGTATATGTATATGTATGTATATGTATATGTACTTTGTGATTCTGATAATTAAAGTGATAACTGCTTTTTTAAATTTCTTTTAAGTTTAATTTGCGCAATTGAGTTTGTTAGCAGTTGGACTCGTTGGAGTCATAAAGTTGGACTCGTTGGAGTCATAAGGTTAGACTCGTTGGATTAATAAAGTGGAAACCAGTTGAAACTATATCTTATTTGATTAGAGGACATTTTCATGTCACACGTCTACATTTGATTTATCATGTTAAGGGTTCTGAAACTTGTAATATGAAAGGTCCTACCTCGATTATACAGAAGGTAACGACCTCCATGTTCGGTGGCAGGGCACTTAATGGACCAGATTGTTTTGAAATGTGATTTATTGACGGTTGAAGTTTTGGTACCATAAAGTTATATATAATATCCTTCCAGCATGACTTACTTGGCCAAAGTGGGAGATTGTTAAACTTTTTTAGGTTAGAGTCTAAATTGATTTGATCATACACAAGTCTAATTGGATATTATACACCAGTCTCTATAAGCCGATGTTGTTGGACCAAATAAAGAATTGATCAGGCCTAATGGTTTGTATCTAGACTCGTTTCAATTACACTTAGCCATTGGTGTAAATAAATTTATAATATGAGTCTCATCTACACTATGGAACGCGTGATATTAATCAAGATTCTAAATCTATAATGAGTTGAATTAAGATTGCCTTGAGTCTACAAATATCATAGATTGGATTCTCTCTCCACTACTATGACCTAATCTCTCTCTTGGAGGCATCTTATCTCCTCAAGGATCAAGAAAGAACTTAGTGACTGGAGAGAAGAATCCCCTCCCTGAACTCCGGCGTCCTCGAGATCGTGCAACCTTCAGGTATGCCTAACGCTTCTTCTATTTGATCTTGATAAAGAGGCTATTGCATGCGTGAGATTTTGTTTGGATAATTATTAAATCAACACCGTGCCTTAATCATTTTTGTTGTGCGCACCGGGGCAACAACCAATTGAGGAACCCCAACCAGAGAGAGGTACACCAGAGAAGTACCCAAAAGATAAGAACAAATAAACAAGAGAGATCCAAACACAATATTTAACGAGGTTCGACAATTTGCCTACGTCCTTGGGGCAAGAAAGAGAGAGATCTTATTGATTCAATAATCTATTACCGGTTATAATTCATGGGGTCTCTACCCCTTTATTTATAGCCAGAGAATCCTAAAGTTTTAGGAAACCACAAGTGGATTTGACTCATGATCAGAAATAAAGTTCGAATCTCAATAGGAGAAGCGGATTCGTCTGTTGGTCGACCGGAGCGGCCGACCAGTCGGTAGACCATCGCCACAGAAAGTTGGTGCATGACAGTCGGTCGACCGCTCCGGTCGACCGTGCCTTGCTTCGGTCGACGGGTGGTCGATCGAGCTGCTGCTGTGCACGCTGTGCATGCCGGTCAACCGGATGGTCAGCCGGCCTTTGTCTGGCATATTGTAGACTGTGTTCTCGCTCCTTTTCGACTCCGATCTCTACACTATTTCTTCTAATCAGTTAAAAAACTCTTCTATCAAGATTTTATTTCCTCTCTCTACAATTCTCCATCTCGGTGAAGATTTCTCAAATCTGAGCCGAACTTAACACAATACATGTCGACTCAAACGGGGCTGCACCTATATGGTTGCCTATGTACCTTGCCCAACAGATCAAGCCATTTATAATTCATCCAAACGAGCTCCACCGAACTCAAGCAACTGGAAGGATATGGAGCATCTTTTTAGAACGTGTAAATTTTACTCCCTAAACCACCTTGGTAAAAGCATATCTGCGGGATTCTCCTTTGTGTGAATCTTTAATAACTTAATGTCACCTTCATCAAGAATCTCCCGAACAAAGTGGAACCTGACGTCAATGTGTTTCGTTCTTGCATGATACACCTGATTCTTTGACAAATAGATAGCACTCATGTTAGCACAGTTGATCTTCAACTGATCCTGATCAATCCCCAAGTCATCGAGCAACCCTTGAACCCATATTGCCTCTTTCGGCCTCTATAGTAGACAATGTAATGGTAGACTGTAGAATAGAGCGTCAACTCACTGGTGTTTGAGACAATATGAACATATATCCTGTAGTAGACTGGCATTTGTCGAGGTCTCCAGCATAGTCAGAATCAACATATCCGACATACTCCTGCTTACCCGTAGAATCCTTCTCAAATACTAAACTAACATCTATGGTACCCTGATGTACTGTAAAGCTTACTTTACTGCCTCCCAATGACCCCTCCCGAGATCATGCATGTATCTGCTAATCATCGAGACAGCTTGTGACAACTCAGACCTTGTACACACCATTACATACATTAAACTACCAACTGCGCTAGCATACAGTACGCGAGTCATGTACTCGCTTTCTTCAATAATAGTAGGAGACATAGTGTTTTTAACTTGAAATGAGAAGCCAATGGTGTACTTACAGATTTCATATCACCGTTGTGTTGAGCCTCTGAAGTACCTTCTGCAAATATCCCTTCTGTGTCAAGATAACCTTGTCACTCCTTCGGTCTTGCTTAATCTCCATGCCTAGTTCTTCGCTTCATCAGGATTCTTCATCTCAAACTCGGAAGACAATTTTTTCTTCAATTTATCTATTGCGGATCTACTTTTAGAAGCGATGAGCACGTCTACATATAACAATAGATAGATGTACTCTCCACCGGGTAGCTTATTGCAATACACACATGGGTCATACGGCTAAGTGTGTACCTTTTATCTCTTTTGAAGCTGTCAAAACGCTTGTATCACTGCCTAAGAGACTGCTTTAATCCATATAGCAATTTCTTCAGTTTGCATACCATATTCTCTTTTCCTACAGTTTTGAACCCCATCGGCTGAGACATATAGATCTCCTCTTCATGATCGCCATGGAGAAAGACGGTTTTCACATCGAGCTGATTAAGGTCCAACTTATATTGTGCTACTAGCGCCAGCAAAATCCGAATTGAAGAGTGCTTTATAACAGGTAAAAATACCTTATTGTAGTCAATGCCTTCTCACTGTGCGTAGCCTTTAGCTGCCAATCTGGCTTTCTAGCATATAATATCATCTTTGAGAGATCCATGTTTCTTTGCATACATCCACTTACAGCCAATTGTCTTCTTTCCCTTGGGCAACTCTATCAGTTCCCAAGTGTCGTTCTTGTAAAGAGAGCTCATCTCTTCCACCATGGCATCCATCCACACTTGGACTCTGAGCTGATTCAACTTCCCTATATGTAGATGAAATTGCCTCTTCAATGACTGGGAGAGCATAACCCACAATAATATCTGTAGTGAGCCAACTAGGCTTACGTGGATTTTTTTATGGTTCTTCCAACTGCAATGGATTCATGGACATTACCCATAGCTTATACTTGATCCTCATCATCATCAGTATTCTGATCGGCTACATGATCACTACCTTATGTCACCGTGGTTATAATCTCTAATGATACTGATCTTTCTAGAGATGGTGAAGTAGCATCACTCTCCACCTGCTGCGATATCCCTTTGGTCTTCTCAATCTCCATCTGCTTAGAGACATGCTTCAGTGAAGCCTCATCAAACGTGACATCTCTGTTGAGGACAAACTTCTTTCCTTGGGATCCCAAATCTTGTATCCTTTTACTCCTTTCTTGAATCCTACGAACACACCTTTCTTCACTCTTGGGTCTAACTTGTCTTCCTTAACATGGTAGTAGGCTGAACATCCAAATATCGTTAGCGAATCATAATCCTGAGCAACTTTTCCTGATCAAACTTCAAGAGGAGTTTTACCTTCTATCGCAGACGAAGGTAACCTGTTAATGAGATAGTAAGCATATGCCAAAGTCTCAGCCCAAAAATTCTTTGATAATTCGGCATTGGATAACATACATCAGATCTTCTCTAACAAAGTTCCGTTCATCCTTTCGGCTATCCCATTTTGTTGCGTTATTTTTCTTACTGTGAAGTGCCTTATTATGCCCTCATCACGACATAGCTTTTGGAAATGATCATTCTTATACTCACCTCCGTTATCTGACCGGAGCGTCTTGATCTTCCTTCCCGTGTTTTTCTCTATATTCTTCTTCCATGTATAAACAATTTTAGGACTTTCTCTGTAACGGCCCCAGTTTCTAATAAACAAGATTAGGCCTACAACACCATTTGTCTCCGTTAACCTTAAATTAAAAAAAAAATTTGGCAGCATCATCCTTAATATTCCTTTATTTCTCACTTACAATAATCAAGATTTCGGCTCAAAGGCCTACTTATTTCACCAATAATTTCGGCACACCCGGCCTACTTATCAATCACATATACCAAGTCTTAACCACAAACATATATCATGACTTGATTCCCTCCATTGCAAGCATAGTCTTTACATCAACATTTCAAGAGTTACTTTCCAACAAATAGCATTCCCACATATTGTCATTGTTCCAAATTCCAAAACATACATATCCAAGGGATTCACAAACCCAGAACATTATATTACATACAAGACCAAGGTCTCAAATACTATAAGGACAAAATGTACATCAAGTACAACTTAACATGTTTTTCCATAAAGACTTCCATAGGGTCTATACCTACACATTTAAGATCACATAACAAAACCAAAATGATACTACAACATATTATGCCATCCATAACTTAACCTTTCCATTTAGAGAGGTCCCTTACCCTTATCCAAACCTGAAAAGATGGAAGGAAAATAAAATGAGCTCGACAGCTCAATGAGTAAACCATATCAAAGGGAATTGATATAACGATTTCATAAGCTAAACAGTTTAGAAGAGGTAAATTACAATGAGTCCCATAAACAATAATTTATTCGAGTTACCTTACTTGTTCCAAGTTCCATATACATAAGTGGTTTACATGACTCCACTATCAAAAGTTTCGTTTCGTTATATCATGACACAAAAGATATAAATGTATGAATATGTATGAAATTCTCGTGGATGAGTCTACTCCCATCCACTCGGCTCGTTATGCACATAAAGTGACATTCTAGTTTAACACAAGCATTATCAATCATGAATGCAACTTGACAGTTCACATTTAGATGTCATTCAATATAAATGAAATTTCCCCGCCTTCCACCTCCTACCGGCTCCCGCACGGCCCCTTTCTCCTTATATATATATAGAATTCATATAAACATATAAGTTTTCCCGTCTTCCCCCCTCCTACCGGCTCCCGCACGGCCCCTTCCTCCTTATATATATATATATATATATATATATATATATATATATATATATATATATATATATATATATATATATATATATATACATGTGTCAAATCCCCGTCTTCCCCCCTTCTACCGGCTCCCGCACGGCCCCTTCCTCCTATATATAAAAATGCATCATGCAAGGTTTAAGTTATGATATTCATACTAAGCAATATAAAACTAACTTACATGTCATGCTCAAAATGATGTGCCACAATAAAGAAACATGCACTTGGGTTTCCCAAAATCATAGTAACGCCATAATGCGCCAATTCCAACCCCGTATGCACATATGCATCATCCACATGTACTCACTAGTACACCACATAAAGTTATGACATAAAGAGGGATTATTCTCCATGTACTCTTGTGAACATAAAGTAAGCTTCAAGTTTATATCATATCTATATCGAATCGATTGTCATGATAATAACCAAGAAAGATAGCGAAATAACACGCTAATTTGGCTCAATAGGCATACATAATATACTAGCACAAGAGTTCTACACATGCATATCATAACGATGTAATGTAGAGACGTAACAAGCATATAATACCCTTTTTGCATTTTCATTAACCTAAAGTTAATTACCAAACAGCGAATTTAAGATGCTAAATTACCTTATCTAAGTCAAATTAGTGAGCTAAACATGTATACCACACATTTATCAGATCACAATATGATATAGGGCACAATAATTAAGTAATACTCATCGATTTCCATCTAGTGTAAAGATATCACAAAAACAGCAAATACTACCATTGTGGGTCACCTACACAAATGTAAAGTTCTGATTTTTCAAGCATTAATAGGATAACATAATCCCTAATAGTTAGGTTTACTCACAATGCTTTAATACTCTGAAACAGAGAATTAAGCTTCAGGATAATGCTGTTTGGCCGTGGAAGATCTCACCCCCAGCTCACCAGGAACCTCCTTCCCAAGGATCGGGCCTTCCCTCCCCCAAATTGCCGCGGAATCCTCTTCTTTGCCGCGGTTCCGCGGCAAAGTAGCAGAGCCCCGCGTTCTGCTGCAGCTCTGCTTGCTGTGCGCCTGTGTCACTGCCTTCCCTCTCGTGGATTCCTGCTTCAGAGTCTAGAGGAGTAGGAATTCGGGCTAAAAGAGGGTATCCTAGTTTCAAATCTTAAATTTCTATGGATGAGATGAAATGGGGGATTTAGGGCTTCAATTTCTTCACAATTGAAAGGAAAAATATCAGGATTTGGGAGAAGAATTCTGCAGAATTTGAGTGAGGAAGATGAAGAGGCAAGCTTGTAGTCAACTCCTTGGAATTGCAAGAACTAGGTGGTGTATTCTCATGATGCCACTTGGCCAAGACCCTTCTCAAGGTGCCACATGGAAACCCAACTCTCAAGAATCATTAGCCCCTTTAATCTTCCCCCTAATGCATACTTACCACTAAAAAGTTATTAGGATAAGCTTGGTGATTAGGGGATATGAAGGATTATGTTGACATTAACTTTTACTATTGCTTAAGTCATGAATTTGCCCCAAAATACATGCACATAAGCCTTCATGCTAAACATTTTTAGTCACCACAATCAAATAATTAATTAAAAACATTGAAAAGGGAAGTGGGTCTATTAATAAAGTTTAATTTGTTGACATGGAGGGTGACTACTTCTATATAATGCCTTAACCAAAATTCTTAATATTTAAGGTGAGGAGAAATTAGGTACAATAAAATTTTGGTTGTTACATTCTCCCCTCCTAAAAGAGAGCTTCGTCCCCGAAGCCTGACGTACCTTGAAAAGTTGCGGGTAGTTCTGCATCATCTCTTCCTCTGATTCCCAGGTAGCTTCTTCAATCTCTTTACTTCTCCATAAAACCTTCACTAAAGGGATTGCTTTGTTTCGCAGTTGTTTCTCCTTCCTGTCTAGGATTTGAACTGGCTCCACAGTATATGACAAGTCGTCTTGGAGCTGCAGTGGTGAGTATCTAAGAACATGGCTCGGATCGGGTACATACTTCCTCAATTGGGACACATGAAATACGTCATGTATTTTCTCAATCTCTGGTGGTAAAGCTAACCGATACGCCAGAGGTTCAATTCTTTCCAGTATTTCAAAGGGTCCAATATACCGGGGGTCTAACTTATTCCGTTTGCCACCCCGTACCATCCCTTTTATTGGTGATACCTTCAAGAAAACTTTGTCGCCTTCTGCAAACTCCAAAGGTCTTCGGCGCCGATCCGCATATGTCTTCTGTCTACTCTGGGCCGCCTTCATTCTCTTCCTTATCATCCGGATCTTCTCTGTTGTATCTACCACTATATCGGCTCCGAATAATGTTTGGTCTCCAATCTCTTCCCAGCAAATCGGAGATCTACACTTCCTGCCGTACAGGGCTTCGAATGGCGGCATTCCAATAGTAGATTGATAACTATTGTTATATGCAAACTCCACTAATGATAGGTATTTCTCCCAATTTCCCCCGAAATCCAACACGCATGCTCTCAGCATGTCTTCCAATATTTGTATAGTTCTTTCTGATTGTCCGTCGGTTTGCGGATGAGCAGCTGTACTTGGGTGTAACTTGGTGCCCAAAGCTTGGGATAGACTGATCCATAGCCTTGACTGGAATCGAGGGTCACGATCCGACACAATCGTCTCAGGGACTCCATGAATCCTAATTATCTCTCGGAGGTAGATCTGGGCTAACCTATCCATCGAATAGTTTATTCGGATGGGCAGGAAATGAGCGGACTTTGTAAGTCGATCGACTATCACCCAGATGGCATCATATCCTGAGGGGACCTAGGGAGTCCTGTCACAAAATCCATAGTAATGTTACTCCATTTCCATTCAGGGATTTGTAAGGGCATGAGGAGTCCAGGAGGCTTCTTATGTTCAGCCTTAACTTGTTGGCATATCAAACATCTCTGTACAAAATTTGCTATGTCCTTCTTCATTCCTTCCCACCAAAAGTTTGCCTGTACATGCTGATACATCTTGGTTGTTCCAGGATGTGCGGTATAAGGAGTGCAATGGGCTTCAGTTAAAATTCGCTCCTTAAGCTTAAAATCTGGCGGTATAACTATTCGGCTTCCCTTCCTCAGCAAATCTCTAGAAATGATAAATTCTTGGGTTTCACCTCTTTGCACTTTCTCAAAATTCTTAGCTGTCTGATCATCTTTCCTTTGAGCTTCCTTGATTTCTTCATAGAGATCGAAACCAATACTAATTTGATTTATCTGGTTCACTCCATCCCGGGGTCCTCTTATGTGAATTTCAAGTTGCATTCTTTCCATCTCCTTTAACAATTCCGATTGCTGTGTTAACAATACTGCCAGGGATCCTCCAGACTTCCGGCTCAGAGCATCGGCCACCACGTTGGCCTTTCCAGGGTGATAATGAATATCCAAGTCATAGTCCTTCATCAACTCCAACCATCTTCTTTGGCGCATATTCAATTCCTTTTGGGTGAAAATATATTTCAGGCTTTTGTGATCTGTATAAATATCACATGATACTCCATAAAGGTAGTGCCGCCAAATTTTTAAGGCAAAAATGACTGCAGCTAACTCAAGATCATGGGTAGGGTAATTTTTCTCATGGTTCCTTAGTTGTCTAGAAGCATATGCAATTACTCTCCCATTTTGCATCAATACACACCCCAGACCTGACTTTGATGCATCACTGAAAACAACATAACCTTCGTTTCCAATGGGCATGGCTAAGATTGGAGCCGATGTTAACTTATCTTTTAGTTCTTGAAAGCTTTTCTCCTGATCATCTCCCCAATGAAATTTGAGGCCTTTCTTGGTCAACTGGGATAAGGGTGCAGCTATCTTAGAAAATCCTTCTACAAACCTCCAGTAATATCCAGCCAATCCTAGGAAGCTTCGTACCTCAGTGACATTGGTAGGTTGAGGCCTGATTAGATTTGAAAGGGGTGTGTAGTATAGCACGAGTATTATGTAAAAGAAAAAGGTTTAGAATCAACCTTGGTGCTTGTTTACTCCACAAATGTATGTAAGATGTTCAATGTACCCTTTCTTGTCTCCGCTATAGCCTAGGGCTATACCGAGTCGGATCTCAGGGAGAGCTAGCGATAGAAGCTTTCACGATACTAGTGAGAAGAGGAAACGAGAATTCTTCTATGTTTCAAAAGAATAAAGAATCAAAAGAAAAACAAATAAAAGAAAGGATGACTATGTTCATGGTGGAAATCGGGAGAAATCAAGGTTGAGATGGATTTGAACTAACAACTAAAAAGAAAGTAAAATCAAGAAAACTTTGAATGCAAGAAATCCATGACTAGCTAACCTTAACTACCTTGCTAAACTAACTAAACTCCGTGATAGTGATGCGTGCCTCATGTTGATTCATCGGCATGTATTTGTCTTACTTGTGGTCTAATTACTTTCCCACTTGGATGATGGGGATTCATTCTTGGACTTGTCTTGTAGCCTCCATAGATGGTCATCGGCCTACAAATGGACTTTCACTAATGGAATCAAAAGAGCTACACTCAAGTGATGCAAATGAAAAAACATACAACATTCACTAATGGAAGTAGTGAAGTTATACATCAAATAGCATATTGGTGCTTCCATCTCCATGTTCCATCAAGGCACTAGTTCGAAGACTAGGCTCCAAGTGAGGCACACATGAATCATATGGAGAATTACAACAAAATCTTGCCAAGAAATGAAAAGAAACCCATCGGAGAAGAGAAGATCATACAAATTGCAAGATGAAGTAAAGCATTCACCCATGAGTTAGGAGTTAGCAAGAGTAGTGGTTAGCTAGTACATGGAACAAGAAATTAGCTACTAGACATTACAAAAGCAAAGCAAAGCATGATTGAATTGCTAAAAATTAACAAAGCAAGTAACAAAGCAAAATAAAAGCAAGTGAAGAAGACAAACTAGAATCAAGCTCAAGTAGATATGTAGAGAATGGATCAATCCTTGTATAGCTCCAAGTTGTCACTCCTTGTTGATACAAGCTCTCTCTCTCATACAAATCTCTCTTGCAATGAAATCTAGGGAGGAGAAAATCATAGAGAGAACTAAAAATCCTAAACAAAAACCTAACAAAATACAAGTTTACACTAATCTCTCTCTCTCTTCTCTGATCAGTTTTTGTACGCAGGTCTTCATGGGGTATTTATAGGAGAACTGGGAAGCTTCTGGAGAGTAGTTTGTTGCCACAAAATCCGGGGACCAACAGCCCAAGATTGCCGCGGATTGCGGCCAGATTGCCGCCAGATCTGGGCCGTTGGATCGGATCTTTCTGGTGGGATCTGGTTGTTAGGTCGTTGGCCACGTGGACTGGTTGGATCTGGCAGTTGGCGCGCGCGGATCTCTCTAGATCTGGTTTGAGATTTGGCGTTATCCTTAATCTTGATTAATCACTTAATTAGTGTTAATTAAGTGATTATTTGAATATCTCTCCATTAATTGTGTACCTGCAAATATGTAGAGAAGAGGATTAAAATTCATATATTTATTTGTAATATGCATGGGGATTATGATGTAAAATATGCAATATTGGATACTAATCACACCCCCACACTTATTCGTTTGCTCGTCCCGAGCAAAACAAAGAAAAAGAAAATCTAGACTAACAATTTATTACACCACTTTCGCAGGTGACGCGATTGCACTGAGCATGTGCAACAAGCCGTTAAACCTCTAGGTTACCCTAGAGGAGGAGTGTTGTCTCCTGAGGGTTTTCAGCGGATTACACCCACAAAATCCATAAAGAAAGAAGATAAATGTTAGTGTTTTGAAAACGCATTTTGAACAAGAGACAAGTTTACGAACTATTTTTGCAAAAATATAAGTGATCCTAGGTCATAAGTCCACCTATAATCAATCTTCCTTAAACTTAGTATCCATGCAAGATCTTGTTTTTAATTAAGGTAAGAATTCAAAATTGGATTGAATATTTTTATCTTTCATAAAACCTAGATAATATGCACACCGTGTTCTGTAAAAATTTCTGGGATTTCAACTCCAACCATCAAGCCATTTATTTATATATATTCTTTTTTTTCTTTTCTTCCCTTAGTTTTATTAGGCTTTCTAATTCACCCATGTAGCGAGCCTATAACCGATGACTCCCAGACCAGATGGTCTTAGGGCACCAGATGAGGAAACATCCCTCGGGTTTAAGGACTCGAGTGAAAAAGGCCACAAAACTAAGAGGGATTATTCTTAATCACCGTTAGGCGTGAATAATCATGCTTCTTGAGGCACAATTACCCAGCTTAATAGGTGAGATCACTGTTAGGCGTGAGTCATCATGCTTCTTGAGGCACAATTTCCCAGCTTAATAAGTGATCTTTATTTATATATTTTTTTCTTTTTTTCTTTTTCTCTTTTTTTTATTTTATATATATGGCATTTTTGGTCTTTATTTCCATCCCAAGAAATGTGTAAGTGTGAAGTGCATATTATCTAAGGCAAAAAAAATTCCAGATAATAATATCTCACCAATTTTACTTACTTATCCTATAATCTCAAACAAGATCTATTACTTCAACTATGTTTAAGATGTCATAATTAAGGCTTTCTTAATCTCTAAGATACATCTTAATTTTCTTAAAAATAGATCAAAACTTTGTCTTTTATTTCAAAAAGTTTTTATTTTTATTTTATTTTATTTATTTTTTTTTATTTATATTTTTCTAAAAGAAAAGCAAAATCTAAAAAGAAAATGGAAAATCTAGAAAAAAGATAAAATCTAAAAATAAAAGACCTAAAAAGAAAAATAAAAGTCCTAAAAAATAAAATCCTATAAAGAAAAGAAAATCCTATGTTAGTAAACCCTCCCCCACACTTATTTCATGCATTGTCCTCAATGCATTATGGTAAATGTATGCATGAAATAGGTAAGAGGTAGGAAAAATTATTTACAAGGAATATACAAATGTAACTCTCACCTGGGTTTTTGGTCGCTTCCCTCTGGCCCGTTTCCCATCGTTCCAATGTGTTCTCTTTCTTGAACTCCGTTGGGAAACGGTCTGAATTGTTCTTACCCTAGGTGATTCCAGTTTCAATTTGTTGTTATTTTCATTCATACTCTTTCCACCACATCGTTCACAAACAAAGTCCTTATCACCACTCTCACTCAGAATCTCATCACTTCCAATTTTAAGAAATTTTAACTCTTCTCCATATAATTCTTCAAAACTCAAATCAACATCCGGAAGTGGACAATCAGCTAACTTACCCCGAGTTGACTCATCTAAACACATGATCTCTTCAGCAAACAAGTCTTCAAATGATATATCAATTGGAGGTTCAAATACAGTCTCAGTTGGCTCATTGAAAGTGAAAGTATCCAAATCAACTTTCCCGTTTGAAAGGGTACTCGGATAAGAGAATCACAAGATTGTGACTCATCTTTTGGATCTTCACCTTCCTCCTCACAATTGTTACTAATGAAATTAACCTCAAATGTTTGATCTTTTGTTTTGTGAGGCTGTGTGTGGAAGACATTGTGTTCATGTGTCATGTTACCAAAAGTCAACCTCATTGATCCATTCCGGCAATTAATGATTGCATTTGCAGTAGCCAGGAATGGTCGACCCAGAATGACAGGAATTTGTGCCCTTTGATTTGAATTTGATACTGGTTTTGTTTCAAGGACAACAAAGTCAACTGGATAAAAGAATTCTCCAACTTTGACCAGGACATCTTGAATTACCCCCTTGGGTTTAGTAACAGAGCGATCAGCCAATTGAATGGTCATTTGGGTTGGGAGGAGATCACCTAACCCTAATTGTTGGTACACAGAGAAAGGTAGGAGATTAATGCTGGCCCCCAAATCAAGAAGTGCCCTATTGATGGTAGTCTGTCCTATGATGCATGAAATGGTGGGGCTCCCTGGGTCTTTATACTTAACAGGAATTGGACCAGTGAGCAACTCATTAATGGATGATGCAAGGAAGACTTTTTTAGGGACTTGGGTCTTCCTCTTCTTGGTGCACATTTCCTTCAAAAATTTGGCATACGATGGCACTTGTTGAATGGCATCAAGAAGAGGGACATTGATTTGGACCTTTTTAAATGTTTCTTTTATTTTCTCCATGTGAGCATTTGACTTGTTATTTCTCAGCCTATTTGGATATGGAACTATAGGCTTGTATGTATACTCATCTACCTTTTCTTCACCCTTGGCCTTGGAAGTGGATGGCTCTGAACTAGAGGATGGTTTGTCAAAAGTTGGTGGTTTTGGGACATGAAGAGTTTGCTTTGGTACTGGATGAGATTGTGGACTAGAAACCTTATTGTCAACTTGTTTACCAGATCTCAGGGTGTGAATGGCATGACAATGACTGGGTCCTGAATTTTCAACTTTGGGATTTAGCAATGGCTGGCTTAAGAACAGTCCTTTTTGATTCTCAGCCAATTGCTTGATCTGGACCTTCATTTCATTCAACTCCTGTTGCTGGTTCTTTGTTAAGGTTTCTATCATTTGTTTCAACTCAGATATTTCAGAATTATTTTGGGGTGGATGTTGAGGATATGGAGATTGGAACTGTGATTGGTAATATGGTGGTGGGTCCTGATATGACTGATATGACTGTGGTGGACTTTGAGATGGATGAACATACAGTGAATTCTGACTGAAACTGGATGGATGAAACTGAGCATTGTTTGGATATGGAAGTGGTGGCATATGATGCTCAGTACCAGACTGACTCCATGGAAAATTTGGATGGTTCTGCCATCCTGAATTGTAAGTATTGGAGTATGGAGGTCTGGTAAAAGTTGCATTCATGTTCTCCTGAAATGCGGGCTGATACAATGGACACTCCTCAACAACATGGCTAAGGTCTTGACATTTGGTGCAACCTGGTCTAATCAAAGGCAATGGGTTGACCTGGTTGACCACAGAATTCCCTATTGACTCAAGCAACTCTATCCTCTTCATTAATTGTGTGATCTTGGTTTCTGAAGCTAGAGAGGATTCTTTGGATTGTGTACCAGTTCTGGAAGTGGTGGGAGTCGGTTTATCAGGGCATGACTCCCACTGAATGGTTTTCTCAGCTAGGGTTTCAAAGAGATCCCACCCTGATGTTCATCTTTCTTCAGAAATTCCCCTGGCACATGGATTCTAAAAGTGTTTTCGTTTGGTAATCTAATCCATCATAGATAATCTGGCATAGCCGCCATTTCTCTATGCCGTGATGGGGACATAGGGCAAGGAGGTCTTTGAAACGCTCAAGATATTTCCAGAAAGGTTCATTTTGTTCTTGCTTGAATTGCATTATGTTTTTCTCATGAGGGCTGTTTTGTGGATAGAATAGAATTTCCTAAGAAAGACCTTAACAAAATCATCCCATGAAGATATGGAACTGACAGGAAGACTATAAAGCCATTTCTTAGCTAAATCCTTAAGTGCAAACGGTATGAACCGTAACCTAACAGCATCCTCAGAAAGTTGGGATATTCTCATCATTTGGCATACCTCTTCAAACTCACGAATAAAGAGGTACGCGTCCTCAGACTCTAGACCATGGAAATGGGGAAGTGTATTAATGAATTGTGGTTTCAGCTCAAAATGATTCCATTAGGCTCGGGGAGAAGAATGCATGAAGGAATGGAGGTGCGAATCGGATAAAATCGATCTTGAAGTGAGACGTTGTTGGTCATGATGTGAAGTGGATGTGTAAGTGTAAGTGTAGAATTAGGATCACAAAACCACTACTGTATATACAATCACAAACAACGTGCACCGATCACACCAGCGAAAAAAGAAAAATAACAAACAACAAAAGAAAAAATTCAATCCAAGCTTGTCTAGGGTTTCTGGTCCTAGGTGACTCCTAAATAGACTGTCCACAGGAGGTTTAGTGTAGACCTTGACTATAAGTAAATCAGCCAGGGAAGGGTAAAGTCGTTGGGAGGTTTTCCGTCCGAAGACGTTCCTTAATTAAGTAACCAACAACCTTCGGGCTTTCGGCCCTCAACCCCTTTCCTAGACACCGATTTTACAGAAGTCAATTTCCAACACTTTTCCCCCTTAGGATAATCTCCTAAGTGAGTCCGGATGTCCCTAGGGCCAACGTCTATCAAATTTATTTACAAGCTTAGGATTGTGAGTACGTGGGGAAAATGATTTCCGGGCTAAGGAAAGGGTAATGACCTCCCCCACCTTATGTTATTTACAGGAATTGCCCTTAGAATTGATTGTGCAAGTGTACGATATAGAAACAAACAAGGTTCACTCCAAGTAAGAAAAATCAAACAAAGAGTGAGTCTTAGTCTATATGCAATGAATCACGTACCTTGTCCCACGCACTCTTCAACAGTAAATTTAAAGTAATTGAAAGACACTTGCCTATAATGCAATATGTCTAACAATTTTTTAGCAATTATCAACCAATTTCTTACTGTTGAATTAATTAACAGGAATACAGTGAAGTATACAGGAAATGAAGTATATAGGCAGCAGTATCTTGCAGAGCAGAAGCCCCTACAAAATTTGGTCAGTAATGAACTCCAAACTGCCGCGTTTCCACGGCCAGGGCCGCGGGTCCGCGGCCGTTCAGAGGACTTCTGGCTTCTGCTTTTGAGAGCAGAAGACCAGAGCCACTTATATGTATTCTGCAATTGATATTTTCCTGTTTTCTTCTCCTGTAACCTGCAACAGAGAAGAAATATAGTTTAGTTTCTCACTTTTAAAAATAATACCGTCGCTCTCCCCGGCAACGGCGCCAAAAATTTGATTAGATTTGAAAGGGGTGTGTAGTATAGCACGAGTATTATGTAAAAGAAAAAGGTTTAGAATCAACCTTGGTGCTTGTTTACTCCACAAATGTATGTAAGATGTTCAATGTACCCTTTCTTGTCTCCGCTATAGCCTAGGGCTATACCGAGTCGGATCTCAGGGAGAGCTAGCGATAGAAGCTTTCACGATACTAGTGAGAAGAGGAAACGAGAATTCTTCTATGTTTCAAAAGAATAAAGAATCAAAAGAAAAACAAATAAAAGAAAGGATGACTATGTTCATGGTGGAAATCGGGAGAAATCAAGGTTGAGATGGATTTGAACTAACAACTAAAAAGAAAGTAAAATCAAGAAAACTTTGAATGCAAGAAATCCATGACTAGCTAACCTTAACTACCTTGCTAAACTAACTAAACTCCGTGATAGTGATGCGTGCCTCATGTTGATTCATCGGCATGTATTGTCTTGCTTGTGGTCTAATTACTTTCCCACTTGGATGATGGGGATTCATTCTTGGACTTGTCTTGTAGCCTCCATAGATGGTCATCGGCCTACAAATGGACTTTCACTAATGGAATCAAAAGAGCTACACTCAAGTGATGCAAATGAAAAAACATACAACATTCACTAATGGAAGTAGTGAAGTTATACATCAAATAGCATATTGGTGCTTCCATCTCCATGTTCCATCAAGGCACTAGTTCGAAGACTAGGCTCCAAGTGAGGCACACATGAATCATATGGAGAATTACAACAAAATCTTGCCAAGAAATGAAAAGAAACCCATCGGAGAAGAGAAGATCATACAAATTGCAAGATGAAGTAAAGCATTCACCCATGAGTTAGGAGTTAGCAAGAGTAGTGGTTAGCTAGTACATGGAACAAGAAATTAGCTACTAGACATTACAAAAGCAAAGCAAAGCATGATTGAATTGCTAAAAATTAACAAAGCAAGTAACAAAGCAAAATAAAAGCAAGTGAAGAAGACAAACTAGAATCAAGCTCAAGTAGATATGTAGAGAATGGATCAATCCTTGTATAGCTCCAAGTTGTCACTCCTTGTTGATACAAGCTCTCTCTCTCATACAAATCTCTCTTGCAATGAAATCTAGGGAGGAGAAAATCATAGAGAGAACTAAAAATCCTAAACAAAAACCTAACAAAATACAAGTTTACACTAATCTCTCTCTCTCTCTTCTCTGATCAGTTTTTGTACGCAGGTCTTCATGGGGTATTTATAGGAGAACTGGGAAGCTTCTGGAGAGTAGTTTGTTGCCACAAAATCCGGGGACCAACAGCCCCAAGATTGCCGCGGATTGCGGCCAGATTGCCGCCAGATCTGGGCCGTTGGATCGGATCTTTCTGGTGGGATCTGGTTGTTAGGTCGTTGGCCACGTGGACTGGTTGGATCTGGCAGTTGGCGCCGCGGATCTCTCTAGATCTGGTTTGAGATTTGGCGTTATCCTTAATCTTGATTAATCACTTAATTAGTGTTAATTAAGTGATTATTTGAATATCTCTCCATTAATTGTGTACCTGCAAATATGTAGAGAAGAGGATTAAAATTCATATATTTATTTGTAATATGCATGGGGATTATGATGTAAAATATGCAATATTGGATACTAATCAAGGCCATCCCTTTATCGCCTCGATCTTTGCGGGGTCCACTGATATTCCTTCTTCATTTATGATGTGACCCAAGAATCCAACTTCATTCAGCCAGAACTCACACTTCTTAAGCTTTGCATAAAGTTGCTTCTCTCTCAATAATTGTAACACTATCCTCAAGTGTCTTTCATGATCCTCTTTGCTCTTTGAATAGATCAGTATGTCATCAATGAACACTACTACGAATTGATCTAGGTATGACTGGAAAATTCTATTCATTAAATCCATGAATGCCGCTGGAGCATTGGTCAAGCCAAATGGCATTACTAAAAATTCATAATGGCCATATCTGGTCCGAAAGGCAGTCTTAGAAACATCTTCCGGTTTGATCTTTAATTGATGGTATCCTGATCTTAGATCTATCTTGAAAAATATGTTGGCACCCTGAAGTTGATCAAATAGGTCATCAATCCTCGGCAATGGATATCGATTCTTGATAGTGACCTTGTTCAGCTCTCGATAATCTATACACAGCCTCATGCTCCCATCCTTCTTCTTAACAAATAATACCGGAGCACCCCAAGGTGATACACTCGGCCGAATAAAACCGAGGCTTAGCAACTCTTACAACTGGTCCTTCAATTCATTCATTTCTGCGGGTGCCATTCTATAAGGTGCCCTAGATATGGGACTTGTCCCAGGTAGAAGATTAATGGAAAATTCCACTTCTCTATCTGGGGGTAAGCCGGGTAGATCCTCCGGAAAAACATCAGGATAGTCTCTTGCAACTTCTATGTTTTCAATCTTAATCTTCATGTCCCCTTCACCAAGAAGGGTTGCCAAAAATCCTTGACACCCTTGCCTCAATAACTTAGTGGCCTTTAAGGCGGAAATGACTGGAGTGCTAATTTTATTCTTCATCCCTTCATAAACTCTTTCAGGAGTTCCCTCTAACTTAAAAATTATTTTCTTCTGGTAACAGTCTACATGAACCCGATATGTTGACAACCAATCCATCCCTAGGATGATGTCAAACTCCATTTCTCCTAGCTTAATCAGGTCTGCCTGTGTCTTCATCTCACCTATGATGATTTTACATCCCTTATAACACTCGCTAGTGGTCACTTTGGCGCCTACAGGGGTTGACACCACTAGTTGATAGCTCAAGGGTTCGGGTTCCATGTTAATAGTTGCAGCAAAAGATGAAGAAATAAAAGAGTGTGTAGCACCGGGATCAAACAATACTCGAGCAACATTATCGGATATACAGACGGTACCTTCCACCACGGCATTGGATGCTCGAGCCTCCTGCTGAGTGATTGCATTCATCCTTCCTTGAACTCTGGGTTGCTGTACAGATGCTTGTGTCATGGCCGAGCGAGTTCGGTTGAAAGGTTGTCGATAGGCGGTAGCTGGTCCTCCTGTTGTAGGGGCGATTCCCATGTTTGGTCTTCCCGTCCCTCTGCTAACTCCTGGGTATCCATGCAAGTTTGGGCAGTCCCTCCTCATGTGACCCATTCTTCCGCAGAAAAAGCATTGTTTACCGTGGCGCAACTACCAGTGTGACTTTGGTTGCACCTTGGACACCGCTGGTTTCCTGCAAAGTTGGAGCGTTGGGAGGACATTGGTGATGCTGAATGGGGTAATCCCCTATGCTTGGGCCATGTGTTCATCTTGCTTCCCTGGGTGGGCATGATGGAAGATCCCGTACCTCTGTCGGGCCTCATGGACTGAGTTCCAAAACTCGGTGCATTATTATACCGGGGGTGCTTCATATAGGGCAGTTCCCTGGTCCTCATCTCTTGATTCTCCTGCATATCCCTTTCAATTTCCATTGCCTTCTCCACAGCTTGACTGTAAACTTGCAGTTGGAAAGGGATCAGCTTACTCCTGATTTCTGGCCTCAAGCCCCTAACGAACCTTTTCGTCCTATCTTCCTCCTCGGACACCAATTTCTCAGCATACCTGGACAACTGAGTGAATTTAGCTTCATATTGACTCACTGTCCATTGCTCCTGCTTCAGCTCTTGGAACTCCATCGCAAGTCGGTCCTTCACTACTCTAGGGATGTACTTTTCATTGAACTTTGCAACTAAGAAGTTCCAAGAGATCTCCCTTCCCAAGTTCTTAGCTCCTCCTTTTACTATCTCCCACCAGCGCTCAGCCTCTCCTTGGAACATGAAAGAAGCGAAAGATACTCGCTGGGTTTCAGTACATTCCATTACATCCAGTATCTTTTCAATTTGTCGGAGCCATTCTTTAGCTTGAATAGGGTCAACTCCTCCTCTGAAGGCTGGTGGGTTGAGCTTTTGAAATTGTTCAAGAGCTCTACGGGGGTTGTTTACACTTGCTAGCTGCAACAGCCAATCTGGGATTCTGTCTGGTATTCCCCGATTAGCATTAGATTGCCCACTCAGAATTTCTTGACTTGCCGGGGGATGGACGCTCCCAATTGCGCTGTGCAATGGGACGTTGCCCTCCGAGTTGGCATCGGATGGAGGAAAATTCAAATCCATCTAATACCTAGAAGAATAGTTGAACATAATTAATGGTAACTCAATGATGACAAGTAGAATAGTTCGCAAACAAAACATTGGTTTCATTTATGCATAAAGTGTTTTCATAGTAACATATACATTAGCATAGCTGCATTCATTCAAAACATACCAATGCAGTCATAAAGGGATACATGTTCCTACATGTAACGATTGACGACCACTGCCTTTACAAAAAAAATATTACTTATGTGAATCGACATTCCTTTTCTTTAAAAACAAAAACAATAAAAACAAAAATGCCACCCATCTAAATTCCCTTCAAGGGGTGATGTTAGATCCCGAGGAGCTCTCCTCCCGATTTCCCCTACAGGTTCTTCTTCTGGATCCTCTTCTTCTGGTTCTTCTTCTACTGGTTCTTCTTCCATTAGTTCTTCTTCCATTGGTTCTTCTTCTACTTCCTCCAGTACAGCATCAAAATCACATCCCCAATTTTCATTATCATCGTACAGGTCCATATCTTCCACCCAGCAAGAATTCCACCAAATACCCCAACGAAAATCCTTCCGTCAGGGTTCATCTCCTCATTAGGTAGGACTCCCAAGTCCTCAGTTACTGGTGCGTCTCTTATGGCACTTTCTGCCTCATTAATGTCATCTGCCTCATCTTGCCCCATGCGAATCCCTGCATCTAAATTGTCTGGGGAACCTTTAAGAATGACATTTGGATCGGTTTCGTCAGATTCAAAATCCCAGTCCATGGGTCCGCGATCCAACTTAAACTTTCCGACTCCGGACCGTCAGACTATGATCCAGACATCTCAGAATCTCCCATCTGTAGAAGTAAGACATTTATATTAGCCGATGCGCCTTCCAATTCTCCCCAAAGCAATAATTTGCATGAATATAAAATCAAGACATGATAGAAAATCATCACTTATATAACCATGCCGATCTTTCATAAATCTTTCTTATGTACAACTGTCCTACTAATAGGTTTGACCCCGACTTATGTGATATTTTGATTGTTCTCCCTTTCCGATGTCCCATAACACTGGAACTTCTTACAGAAAGGCCCGCACCCCTTGCAAGATCCATTTGAACTAAGATATGCGGGTACCCACATTCAAATGTGGAGAACAGTTAAATATCCTACATTTCAGGGCCAAATACTCTAAAATTATACTGTCATCCTAATACCCCATATCTAACTTACTCTAGCACACATATAAATCTCATATGACTTCATAATCAGTCGTACATACTACATCTATCTAGGCTAACCTTGCCTAAATCATGCTCTGATACCAATTGTAACGGCCCCAGTGTCTAATAAACAAGATTAGGCCTACAACACCATTTGTCTCCGTTAACCTTAAATTAAAAAAAAAAATTTGGCAACATCATCCTTAATATTCCTTTATTTCTCACTTACAATAATCAAGATTTCGGCTCAAAGGCCTACTTATTTCACCAATAATTCGGCACACCCGGCCTACTTATCAATCACATATACCAAGTCTTAACCACAAACATATATCATGACTTGATTCCCTCCATTGCAAGCATAGTCTTTACATCAACATTTCAAGAGTTACTTTCCAACAAATAGCATTCCCACATATTGTCATCGTTCCAAATTCCAAAACATACATATCCAAGGGATTCACAAACCCAGAACATTATATTACATACAAGACCAAGGTCTCAAATACTATAAGGACAAAATGTACATCAAGTACAACTTAACATGTTTTTCCATAAAGACTTCCATAGGGTCTATACCTATACATTTAAGATCACATAACAAAACCAAAATGATACTACAACATATTATGCCATCCATAACTTAACCTTTCCATTTAGAGAGGTCCCTTACCCTTATCCAAACCTGAAAAGATGGAAGGAAAATAAAATGAGCTCGACAGCTCAATGAGTAAACCATATCAAAGGGAATTGATATAACGATTTCATAAGCTAAACAGTTTAGAAGAGGTAAATTACAATGAGTCCTATAAACAATAATTTATTCGAGTTACCTTACTTGTTCCAAGTTCCATATACATATGTGGTTTACATGACTCCACTATCAAAAGTTTCGTTTCGTTATATCATGACACAAAAGATATAAATGTATGAATATGTATGAAATTCTCGTGGATGAGTCTACTCCCATCCACTCGGCTCGTTATGCACATAAAGTGACATTCTAGTTTAACACAAGCATTATCAATCATGAATGCAACTTGACAGTTCACATTTAGATGTCATTCAATATAAATGAAATTTCCCCGCCTTCCACCTCCTACCGGCTCCCGCACGGCCCCTTCCTCCTTATATATATATATATAGAATTCATATAAACATATAAGTTTCCCCGTCTTCCCCCTCCTACCGGCTCCCGCACGGCCCCTTCCTCCTTATATATATATATATACATGTGTCAAATCCCCGTCTTCCCCCTCCTACCGGCTCCCGCACGGCCCCTTCCTCCTATATATAAAAATGCATCATGCAAGGTTTAAGTTATGATATTCATACTAAGCAATATAAAACTAACTTACATGTCATGCTCAAAATGATGTGCCACAATAAAGAAACATGCACTTGGGTTTCCCAAAATCATAGTAACGCCATAATGCGCCAATTCCAACCCGTATGCACATATGCATCATCCACATGTACTCACTAGTACACCACATAAAGTTATGACATAAAGAGGGATTATTCCCCATGTACTCTTGTGAACATAAAGTAAGCTTCAAGTTTATATCATATCTATATCGAATCGATTGTCATGATAATAACCAAGAAAGATAGCGAAATAACACGCTAATTTGGCTCAATAGGCATACATAATATACTAGCACAAGAGTTCTACACATGCATATCATAACGATGTAATGTAGAGACGTAACAAGCATATAATACCCTTTTTTGCATTTTCATTAACCTAAAGTTAATTACCAAACAACGAATTTAAGATGCTAAATTACCTTATCTAAGTCAAATTAGTGAGCTAAACATGTATACCACACATTTATCACATCACAATATGATATAGGGCACAATAATTAAGTAATACTCATCGATTTCCATCTAGTGTAAAGATATCACAAAAACAGCAAATACTACCATTGTGGGTCACCTACACAAATGTAAAGTTCTGATTTTTCAAGCATTAATAGGATAACATAATCCCTAATGGTTAGGTTTACTCACAATGCTTTAATACTCTGAAACAGAGAATTAAGCTTCAGGATAATGCTGTTTGGCCGTGGAAGATCTCACCCCCAGCTCACCAGGAACCTCCTCCCCAAGGATCGGGCCTTCCTCCGCCAAATTGCCGCGGAATCCTCTTCTTTGCCGCGGTTCCGCGGCAAAGTAGCAGAGCCCCGCGTTCTGCTGCGGCTCTGCTTGCTGTGCGCCTGTGTCACTGCCTTCCCTCTCGTGGATTCCTGCTTCAGAGTCTAGAGGAGTAGGAATTCGGGCTAAAAGAGGGTATCCTAGTTTCAAATCTTAATTTCTATGGATGAGATGAAATGGGGGATTTAGGGCTTCAATTTCTTCACAATTGAAAGGAAAAATATCAGGATTTGGGAGAAGAATTCTGCAGAATTTTGAGTGAGGAAGATGAAGTGGCAAGCTTGTAGTCAACTCCTTGGAATTGCAAGAACTAGGTGGTGTATTCTCATGATGCCACTTGGCCAAGACCCTTCTCAAGGTGCCACATGGAAACCCAACTCTCAAGAATCATTAGCCCCTTTAATCTTCCCCTAATGCATACTTACCACTAAAAAGTTATTTGGATAAGCTTGGTGATTAGGGGATATGAAGGATTATGTTGACATTAACTTTTACTATTGCTTAAGTCATGAATTTGCCCAAAATACATGCACATAAGCCTTCATGCTAAACATTTTTAGTCACCACAATCAAATAATTAATTAAAACATTGAAAAGGGAAGTGGGTCTATTAATAAAGTTTAATTGTTGACATAGAATTATGGAGGGTGACTACTTCTATATAATGCCTTAACCAAAATTCTTAATATTTAAGGTGAGGAGAAATTAGGTACAATAAAATTTGGTTGTTACATTCTCTTTGTGCTTCATGGTATATACCCAACATCGCTTAGAATAATCATCTATAAAAATCACAAAGTAGTGGTTACCTCCAATTGATGCCGTCTTGGTAGGTCTCACAACATCGGAGTGAACATAATCCAGAATCCCCTCGATGCAGTGAGTCACTGTGCCGAATTTCATCTTGGTCTTCTTTTCAATGATGCAATGTTCACAAAACTTCAATTTGCAGGTTCTGGCACCTTTCAACAAACCTTGCTTTGTAAGAGCTTGCAAAAACTTTTCACCTGTACACTCGAGCCTTATATGCCACAGCTTAGTTGAATCATCTGAATCTGTAGAAGTCGCCACTTGACCTGTAACTGTACTACCCTTCAAGTAGTAGAGATTATTTCAGCGGACGCCCTTCAATACCATCATTGAGCCTTTAGTCATCTTGAGAACGCCATCTCTTATAGATACCTCAAGACCCAATGTTTTCAAAATATCAACTGAGATAAGATTCCTTTTAAGTTGAGGTACATGCCTCACCTCCTTCAATTCCCGCACCATCCATCAAACATCTTGATCTGGACTGTACTTATTCCTTCCATGTTACATGGGCGATCATCACCTGTGATAACAGAAAATCATCTAGCTTCTCAAAGTTAGAAAATCAATCTCTGTTTGGGCATGCATGTTTGGGCATGCATGAAGTATCTAAGATTCATTCAGAGTCTCCTTAGTAACCAACAATATGAATAGTAACAGAAAAATAGAATACCAATGAGTCTGAATCCGATCCACCCGCCTGTGAAGTACTGGTTTGAGTACTGCTCACCTGTGCGAGATTTGCCTCGGTCTTCGACTCTTTTTTTTCCTTTGTCTTTTGAACAATCAACCTTCCAGTGCCCTAACTCTTTGCAGAAGGTGTACTGATTCTTCTTTAGATCTCTGAAACCTGGCCTGTACTTTGATCTCCCACGATCACTTTTGCCCTTCCGATTGGAACTCCTGCCTCTTATCGCCAACGCCTCTGCTGATGTACTCGCAGAAGAAGACAACTTATCCTGTCTCTTTCATAATTTACAAGAGCAATTGACACCTCACTGTAGTTAAGTGTTTATCTACCATTGATCAAAGTTAGGGTGAAGGTCTCATACTTTTCGTCAGGAAGAGAATTCAATAGAATCACCGCCTTATCCTCTTCTTCGATCTTCACATCCACGTTAACTAAGTCTGTAAGAAGCTTGATGTAGTTATTCATGTGTTCATCAATGAAGAGTTCTCTCTTCATCTGGAAGCGATAAAACCTCTTCTTCAATTGTAAACGCGACTCGATGCTTTTTGTAAGATATTTCTTTTTCAGGATCTCCCATAACTGCCTTGCAGATGTTTCATGTAACACATGATACTTGATGTCTTGTGTCAAATAAGACCTTATCAAACCACACGCCGTTCGATTCATCTTGTCCCAAATCTGTTCAGAAGTAGCTTCAGGCTTTTTCTCCAATCGTAGAGTGTCTTTGAGATTTGATGCCGTCAATGCATCCATCACCTCACATCTTCACATCCCAAAGTTGTTCTTGCCATCGTACTTCACCACATCAATCTTCAATGGATGTGGATTCATGGTTTTCATCGTAGATGTACTATCTCCAGCCATCCTATTAATAGGTTCCTCAAAACAATGCAAAAAATAAATAGAGTTAAATAAAAAAAAAACTAGATAAAGATAGAGTTTACCTCAAAGTAAAACCCTAGAAGAGTTTCCAAAATGATCTACTCTACTAAATTTGATTCCTTGAGGAATTCAAATACTGTTTTGAGATTGACACACGATCCCACAAATAGTCCCAACGCTGCTCCGAGATCGATACACGATCTCCGCCAAACAGTCACCAATGCCCTTGGAATCGACACACGATCCCAGGATGAACCTGGGATGCTCTGATACCACTTGTTGCGCGCGCTGGGACAATAATTAATTGAGGAACCCCAACCACAGAGAGAGAGATACGCCAGAGAAGTACCCAAAAGACAAGAACAAATAAGAAAGAGAGAGCCAAACACAATATTTAACGAGGTTCGGCATTTGTCTACGTCCTCGGGGTAAGAAAGAGAGATCTTATTGATTCAACAATCAATTACATGTTACAATTCATGGGGGCTCTACCCCTTTATTTATAACTAGAGAATCCTAGAATTTTAGGAAACCACAATTGAAATTGACTCTTGATCAGAAATGAAGTCCGAATCCCAATAGGAGAAGCAGATTCGTCTTTCGGTCAACTGGTCCGTTCGACCGTCGCCAACAGAAAGTTGGTGCATGACAGTCAGTCGACCATGCCTTACTTCGGTCGACCGGGCGGTCGATCAAGCTGATGCTGTGCTTGCTGGCCGACCGGACGGTCGGCCGGCCTCTGTTCTGGCATGTTGTAGACCACATTCTCGCTCCTTCTGAACTCCGATCTCTGCACTATTTCTTCCAATGAGTTAAAAAACTCTTCTATCTCCTTACAATTTTTACTTTCAACAGTCTCTTTCAAGGAAATACGTTTGATAACCACTTTGACAGTTCACTTGCAGTTGCAAATTCCGCATTAATATAACATAATCCAGTTTCTTAAATGATTTAACAATATTGTTTGTTTAATCACATTGCAATCTCGCAACTATAGTTCATTTTTGGTATTCGCTCGTGTCTTGCTTCCTGCTCAAATGTTGGATTTAAATAAAAATCTCCTTGGTAGAATTCGCCTCTATTTCTCAACAAACTATCACGTGTTCCCTGGGCCTTACCGCGTCAGTGCTCAGCGAGCACTGGATACCTTTTATTTCTCGTAGCCAACAGCGGAGTGAAGATATCTTGCACAAAACTCAAGAATTGAGGGTGAGAATCAATTGTGGTGGAGATGGATTGTTCTCATTTTCTGCGGGACCCACTCGGCGGCGAATCGACGCCTATAGTGGGGTCGAGCGCGTGGCCCTATAAATAGAACAATTGCACAACAACCGCAGCAAAATTTTTTAAAAAAATATGCAGTCGCTTCAGCAGAAGGCGTCGGAGTGGAGCGGCGTCGCCGCGAACGACGCCTTCGCTATCGACGAAACCAACCTCTTCGAAACCCTAGGCGGCCTCCAGCCCTTCGTCGATCTCTCCACCAATTTCTACACGAGGTCGCAAATCCCCAACCCCTTTCTCTCTCTTTTTTGTCCTTGATTTTGATCGTTGAACTGATTGGGGGTTTTGGGTTTTTGAAAATTTTTTAGGGTTTATGATGACGAGGAGGAGTGGTTCCGATCGATCTTTGCGAATTCTAAGAAGGAGGACGCGATTCAGAACCAGTACGAGTTCTTCGTGCAGAGGATGGGAGGGCCGCCGCTCTATTCTGAGAGAAAAGGTGAGTTTTTTATTTGATGCTTGGAATTTGAGTGAGCGAATTGATAATAAGTGCAAAATGTTGCATCTTTTAGTTTTTCACAGTAATGGTAGGACCGGAGGGCTGGGAACTAAGATTTGATGCCTCCGTTATGAAGTGAACTTGTTTCTGCGCCTAATTTTGCAAAAGAGCTTGTTGAAACTGTAGTGGTCAAATTTTGGCGCTAATCAAGATCACAACACGTGTCCCGCTCAGTCAGAATCATCACAAAGCGATCAATGCGCTCGACATGCCAGCAGCCCCAGTCCGGGCCCAAGGAGGAAGCCTTGGGTTCTGCCCGAGCCCACTATCATCTCGAGATACTTGTACGGATCCGCGATTATCAGGTCCCTTCCGGGACCACAGCGATCCGAGACCATCCACCGTGGATGCTCAACTGGGCGAGGCCATCCCGTTAGTTGGGGCCCCCTACTTTCGAGATGAAGACCCTCCGCAAAGAGTGTCTTTCCTGCGTCGGTTACAACCGAGCGGCACGATCCTCGCGATTCACGAATTCAGTTATGCTACCACATCATCTCTACACTCCAAACGTTACAACGTCCCAACATCAATGTAGGCTGTTATGGATAGTGACAGATATCCCTGCATGACAATCACTGCAATCAAGCAGCGTGATCTGGGTGCTTGAGGAAATCATAACGTGCAAATCATGCTGTTATGGAGATCTGAAATTTCTGCATCCTGATTACGCCCCAACTAGTATTAATACACTTTGATCTCGATTGAGAAAGGGGTTCACTTCTGATTATTACCAAAACACACTGTTCACAAGTATCTGTGCTTTCTCCAAACAAGGATATTTATTCTCATGCCGAGAGTTTTCGGGCGGCACTACGTCGATGTTCCTGACCCGATAGGAATTCTTTTCTTATGTGTTATTGACAGGATCAATCGCGAGCGTCTAACTGTTTGTGGAGGAAAATCCCACCATTATGGTGCTTTCATTGAGATCTTTGAGTTTACGCTCAGAGTTTTCTCTCATTCGTCAAACACTACCCCAAAAAGTTATCCTCAAACAGCCTCACCAACGATGATGGCCCCTACAAATAAGAACACCTCGTAAACTGCTGCCCCCAACGGCCACCTCTAAGGGCAAGAAGACTGTCAATGGGGGCACGAGTAACACAGAGCTCCGCCCAAATCCTGATGTTCTTCAACCGATCATGGAAAAGCACTCGTCCCCAATAGCCACACCGGAAGAGAACCAACTAGCACGAGTCTTGGCTGGCTGCTGAAGGATGACTCCTTCAAATGTTAGCTCAACTCCAGAAGTGGCTGAATGAACAAGAGGCGGAGGCAGACTGCGAGTGTGAGAAGTCTGCTTTAGAGAGGGATGCGCTACACGCGTCTAGAACCAACTCCTCACTCAGATGGAGATGCTCCGAAGAGCCCGGTTGAGGGACCCAGATGAGGAGTCCCACACTCATCCCTTCAGCCGCACGTTACGAATACTGTCTGCACTGGTGGCAGCTGAAGGTGTTGCCGATCCGCGTCCCTACATCTCGAGGAATGCTCGATGAGAGTGAACCGCCTAGATCCACGAAGACTCCTCGCATCAAGGACTTAGTGGAGATGGTCAGGAAGCAGCTCGACGAAGATAAACCCATTCCTGCGGTAGGCCAGGATCTTCCATTATGAGGATCTCCGATTTTCCTCTTTCAGAGGAGATCATGTCTCATCGCTTTCTAAAGAAGTTCATGATACCGAGCTTACCCCGTCCAGCTCCTCTGAGTCTATCAGGCGTTCCACTCCCACGATGATTCCTCATGTGTCAGGTGTTTTCTTCCAGTCTCAAAGGCTTGCCTGGTTTTACTCTCTTCCGTCACGATCTCTCTGAAGCTTCGAGGAACTTAGTGATGCCTTCTTCAATCAATACGCCCGTGGCAGGAGTTTAAGAACATCAACCACCTCCTCACCATCAGGATGAAGCCAGGAGAGACCTTCAAACGCTATATCGATTATTTTCAGAACCAGATGGCCATGGTTTATAGCTGTAGCGGCGATATTGCTGCGGCGTATTCATTGCTGGACTGCTGACTAACCATTCCTTCTATAAACATTTGGTGAAACACGACAACACCAACACAAATTCAGAAGTACGTCCAGTTAAAGAAGCGACGCGAGGCTCGATGACCCGACCTCCCAAGCAAGAGAGCGAGGGAGAGAAAACCAAGCCACACTCTGCTCCCCGAAGAAACTCAAACTAAAGGCAGAACAACTTAAGAAGCGACCTCAATTGAGTTTCCTCGGAAGCTCGCTGAGATCTGTGGAGTTGACACTGGCTGAAAGACCCCATCGATCGGATTTTCAGCGCGATTCAGGATCAACCTGGTTGAGGCGTCCGAAATCGCTTTTGCCTAATTCGAAGGGTCCCGGAGCCCGGGACTACTGCGTCTTCACAACAGGAGGGGCCACCGTACAGGTGATTGTCGGCATCTCCGGAAGCAACTCCAGGAACTTGTCAACCAAGGGTTCCTCAAGGAGCTCATCTTAAATCTCGAAGAACCCTCAGAGGTCAAGGTGGAGGAGGCTCTCGAAGCTCAGCAACAGAAGAGTCCGATAAGTCGCGCTTCGTTTACTATCGGGGAGTGGATGGCATTTCGATGCCTGCGCATTGGAGGGTACCACCTCGAGAGAGAGATGTCCATTTATATAATGAGGCCCATAGAGCCAACTATCCAACAATTCTGATTGGTTCCCCTTAACCCGAGCAAGCCAATCATGTTATCGGAAGAAGATACATGCGCGATCATTTCCCGCACAATGACATCCTGATCGTCACCATGCACATCGATAATTGCTGAGTGTCCAGAATCATGGTCGACAATGGAAGTAGCGACAACATCCTATACAAAGGCGCTCTGGACAGAATAGAGGATACCCTGGAGGCGGCTCGAGCCATGATTAACCCTCAATCTCTATTCAACTTGTACGAGTTTGACGAAAACGGGACTCGATCTTCTGGCATGATATCACTCTCGGTCTGCGCTGATCCATACAATATCATTACGGAGTTCTTTGTGATGATGTTGAGTCCTTGCACAAAGCGATCCGTGGTTAACCTTGGCTCCATATGATGAGGGCGTCTCCATCCAGTTACCACCAGCTCCTGTGCTATCTCACCCCAACGGGAACCACAAACATAAGGGGAGACTAAGTTGTGGCCCAGAGCATTACCGCTATCGTTGGATGAAATCGGGAGGGTGGCAAAGAACGCAAGGGTGGCCTCCGACCAGGACCACCCAATGGAAGAAACAAAAAGCAAATCGTCGCCCAATAGCAATACAGAGCAACAAAAGTCAAGAGACCGATTCCTCTGATGAAAAAGAGGCTCCGACAGTTAATCGGAGAAAGACGCAGAGCTAATTTATGTGGAATCATCGCATCCGCAGCAAGCCCTCCGGATCGGGGAAATCTTTCGGTAGATGAAATGTACGGTTAAAGATTTTTATCTGATAACCTAAATATGTTCGCCTGGACCCCCACATATATGCCAGGAGTAGATCCATCCATCATCTATCATCGACTATCTATTGACCGGAGGAGGTCCAACCGGTCAAGAAAAACCCGAGGAAGATGAACGCGTGCAATGCCAAGCTCTCTGCGAAGAAGTTAACCGGTTGCTACAAGTTGACTTTATCAGGGAGACATTATCCAACCCTTTTTGGTGAAGAGAGAAATAGAGAATCTGCATTGACTTCACCAACGTCAATCAAGCCTGTCCCAAAGACAGCTTCTTCCCTGTCGAAAATCGATCAACTGGTGGATGCGACGACAAGGCATGAATACTCAGCTTCATGGACACTCACTCAGGATCAATATTCTAAATGTCGGATGTCGGCTTAATGTCGAAAGGCAAAATGTAAAGTCGGATTC